>PVJI01001784.1:0-166468 GCA_004026765.1 Micronycteris hirsuta | reverse complement strand
GTGGCGGCGGCCAGTGGGCTGTGGCGAGGGGGGCCCGCGAGGGGCCCAAGCTGTCTGCCCTGCTCTGCTTTGCGATTAAAGCTTTTCCAGGCGCCCTGCGTGGCTGGCTCCTCTGGTTCTCCACGGCTCTGTGTGCAAGGAGGCCTCCCGGGGGGGAGCGGGGCTCAGTGACGCTTTCGTTGAAGGTGGTGGGAAGTGCAGGTTCCCCGTGACTCGTCTGTCCCCTCTGGTGGCGCCGGACTGCAGGGTGACTTCCCTGAGTCTGAGTGCAAACAGCAGCCTGGGCCTTTGGGCCTCCCGAATCCCTTGCCGGTGCTGGTGCCGGAGCACGGTTGGGCCCTCACTCAGGTCAGAAGGAGGCTCCCTCGCATTTGCGGGTGGCCTTGGATTTGCTGTTCCAGAATCAGTTTTTCTAAAGTGTTTGCAACTGCCCTCATCAGTGATTAAAAAAGGGATTCAGTCCTGGGGCGTGTGGCAGGTGTGAGGATACAGGAGGGGCCCCTCTGGGGGAGGCGGGAGGGGTCTGCCTGGCTCACCGAGGCCGAGGCCTGAGCTTCCAGGAGCCTGGGTGCTGCGGCTGGTCTCTGTGCCACGTGGAAGCCAAGGCCCAGCAAGGGGCAGTAACGGGCTGTGGTCGGCCTTCTGTGCCCCAAGGGGGCGCTGCTGACCTGGGCACCCCCTCTGGCTCTGATGGCTGCAGGGCCCTTGGAAAGTTCTGGAGCTTAAGGACAGTCCGTCCATTGTGAACATCTGGGGTGGCGTCTGTCCCAGGGACAAGGTGCTTCAGCTTGTCTCCCACCGATGATTCTTCACCTCCACTTCAGGGTGAGGGGTTTGGAGGCTCTGCCTGTTCTGCAGGCGGGGTGGGGCTGCGGCTGAGTCCCTGGCCAGTGGGAAGTCCCACGCCCGGGACCTGCTGAGGCAGGACCCCTGGAAGTCGGAGCAGGGGCTGGGCTGGCCTGGTGGGGGTAGTTAAGTCTCACCTGGCTGTGGCCAAGTTCTGGGGGGAGATAGCACCCCTCCTGGAGGAAGACGCTGGTGGAGGGGCTTGGACAGGTCCCTCTTCCTTGGCTCCTGTCCCCCACCTGGCTGTGCAGCCCTCTGCCCGCAGGCTCCCCACCCCCTCCCAGACGGCACATGGCACATGTCCCGGGGCCAGTGGCTCAGTCCCGGCCCGCTGGATGGAAGGCCCAGCCAGCTGCCTGGGTCCAGGGTCAGGTTAGTTGAAGAAGAGATTGGATAGGGGTGGGGAGAGGGAGGGGGCAGGCTGGGATCAGGGGCCTCCCTCCTCGCTCCCGCCTTCTCCGGAGGAGCCAACTTCAAAAGCCTCGTCCGCCTGCTGCCAGCCGCCTGCTGCAGCCCGTCCAGGGAGCCCTCGCTGGCGTTGGCTGGGCTTGGAGTCGGACCTGGGGGGGGCTGCTGCACCTGAGGACCCCAGGGCCATGGTGGAGGCCCAGCGGTGGGAGTGAGGGAGGGCCTGACCCTGAGAGGCCCATGGTGAGCAGCTTCGGGTCAGGGCGCTGGGGGCTGGGAGGCAGATTGGCCGGGGAAGGGGTGCTCGTCTTGTGGTGCCCACCCACCCCCCAACCCCCGGGCGATGGCTGGCGGGAAATCCCCCGGGGCTCTGGCCCTGGGTGCTGGGCCTGGCTTCCCGGCGGTATTGGGGGCAGGGAGTCTGTTGGGCCGCCCTGTGGCTGGGACTGCCGTGTGTGTGTGTGTGTGTGTGTGTGTGTGTGTGTGTGTGTGTGTGTGTGTGTGTGTGTGTGTGTGTGTGTGTACACGTACGTGTGTGTGTGTGTACGTACGTGTGTGTGTGTGTACGTGTACAAGGAGAGACGGGCCTTCTGAGGGCCCCTGGGCAACTGAACTGCCACCGTGTGTGTGTGTGTGTGTGTGTGTGTGTGTACAAGGAGAGACGGGCCTTCTGAGGGCCCCTGGGCAACTGAACTGCCCACCTGGACATCCCTCTGGTACCAGCTGGCTCTATCGTCCCTGTGCCCTCTGACCCGCAATTGGTGGAGGCTCGACCCTGGGGGGCTGTCACAGCTTAGTGTCCGGGGGCTGAGGAGGGGCGCTGTGAACAGCCTCTGCTCCTCCGGTGGCCAGGGCCCCACGCTGGAGCCCCGCAGACTCCCGGGCCCGGGTGCTGGCTGGTGCTGCTGCACAGGCTCCTCTGCCAGGGCTGGGAAGCTGAGTCGAGTCCTGGTCTCGCTCGGTTCACATGATTGATTTCCAGCCGCTGTCAGACTCCATCTGGGGGCCGTGGTTGGGTTTGGGGGCTGGGAGCCCGGAGGCCAGCCTTTGTTTCTTCCTGATGTTTGGGCTTCGTAGGGTGGGCTTCTACCCCTGAGAGCTGGTCCTCTGTGTTCTGGTGGACGGGGGAGGCCTTTACCAGAATGTCTGGGGGCTTAGTATGGCTCGCTTCTGGGGGTTTCCCCAAGCCTTCCCCTTCCAAAGGGGTGTAGCCTTGAGCTCTGAGCCCTCACCCCTGTCCTGTCTGGGTCAGGGTGCAGGGGACCCCGCTTCCTGGCACAGAGCTGGTTGTAGCATAGCTGCCGGTGGGGGCACTTCTGTCCAGGGCTCCTGGGGGGAGGCTGGGCACCCAGCTCTGAGAGGAGTGGGGGGATCCGTCTGGCTGGGGTAGAGGGGCAACCCGCTCCCCCCAGGCCTAGGCCAACCCTGCCCTCCCTGTCACCCCCACACCGGCCCCTCACCCCATCTTGCTGGGCTCTGCCAGGAGCCCCGAGGGTGCTGGTGCCTCACACAGCAGGCACCTGTCCTGCCCAGCCTGTGCCCTGCCCCTGGTGGGATGCCATGGAGTGTCTGCATTTCACTCCAGCTCAGAGTCCCCAGGTCGTGGGGGCGCAGCTGATGGTCTGTGAGGCTGCCGGAGGGGGACACTCCCCACGGGCCTGGGTGCCCCGCTCTGACCTGGCGGCCTTCCAGGTGCCCCCTAAGCCCGCACCCTGGGCGCTCCTGCTGGCGCTGCTGGGACTTGCCTCCGTCCCCGCGCAGCTGCACACCTGCAGCGTCCCTGACGTGCTGCGCCACTACCAGGCCGTCATCTTCGAGGATCTGCAGGCCGCTGTGCGGCGGATCGGGCCAGGGGCCGCGGGAAGCGGGCCGGGCTCCAGGCATCTCCACTTAATTCAGAAAAACCAGACCGGAGCTGCAGCTGCCCGAGGGCGGGGTCGGCCCGGACCCTTCTGCGACGCTGAGAAGGTACGAGGGGCTGCCCTGCCTGTGCCCTGCAGCCTCCGTGTCGGGCTTTGCGCCCAACCCTGTCCCCCGCCCCCCCAGGAGCACAGTATTCTCGCGTCCATCGCCTCCCTGGGCCGGATCCTGCGCAGCGCTGCGGCTGGGGGCCGCCGCGGGGCCCTGGAGAAGGCTGCTTGGACCGTCGCCCTGCGCACTGAGGCGGTGATGCGGCGCCACTGCCGGACCCTGCGCCAGGTGTGATTCCCGTCCTGAGTGTGTGCGGGGCCACAGCCTGGGCCCTCTCTGCCCACGGTGTCGGGGTTCACGTCGGGCCCACTGGCCAGGCCGCGATGCCCTTCCCCGGGGGCGGGGAGACTGGGATGGGCGCGCTCTCTGACCAGCGGTTCTCGACAGCTGAGCCAGCGGCCCCAAACGCGCCCGGAGCAGCGGCGTCGCGGCAGCCGGAGGCGGCTCCTACTGCGGGCCCTGGACGCCATCGCCACCTGCTGGGAGAAGCTCTTTGCGCTGCGCGCCTGGGCCGGTGGGGGCTCCTAGCTCACACTGCGTGGGGCCGGGGAAGGAGCCTCCTGGATTGGAGGCAACCGAGGGCTGCCCCTGTTGACCTCGGCTGACCGCTGGGTCCTGCCTGCCCGGGTCTCATCGGAGTCCGGGGTCGCTCGAGGAACCCGAACTTTGGAGATGTGAGCGCTGCCCCGGACCAGGCTGCCCTCCACGCACGCGCAAGGTCTCAATAAACAGCTGGTGCTGAGGCCAGTTCTTGCTCCCTTCGCCCGCTGGCTCTGGGGGTGCTGCCCAGGGCTCTCGTTCTCGGTTGGTAGTGGGCGCTGGGGGTATCGCCTGTTGGCGAGCCTGCGGGTGTGGGTCCACGTCCCCCTACTCCTGGACGGGGCCGCACTCCCGTGCTCGGGCAGCAGGGGGCGCTTGGGGCGCTTGACTACAGTCCAGTTGAGGCTTAGGGCCCGGGTGGGGCGGGACTCCTGCCGGGCCCTGGGACTGGTGCTTGTCCATCCTGCTTCACTCTGGGATGGGGGAAGGGGTGGAAATGGCGGGGGGTGAGGGGGGAAGGCCGAGCTTTGTGAATTCAGAGCAAAACAGCCGGATAAAGGAAACGGGCCTGAAGGGAAGCCAGAGCCGCTGGCCCTGGCTGCGAGCGGTCCAGGCCATTTCCTGTGGCCCTGGGAGGGCAGCGCTGGTCTCGTCCGTGGGACCGATGGGCTGGCCCTGGATCCTGCATTTGCTTGGCAGAGTGGGGCAGCGACCCCTGAACTCCCCCACTTGGCTGCATAGGCCTGGGCTACGGCCCCTCTTTGAGTGTGTCGCGTGGAAAAGTGGGGCAGGCGGAGCACTGGGTTGAGGCAGACACCTGGTGGACGCAGTGCCTGGTGTCACGTTCCCCCCAGACGGGGGATGCACCCAGAAGGCACCAAGGCAGGCCTGGCCCCGGGCCTTGGCCGAGCAGAGGTGGGGCTCCCGGTGCGTCGTCAGCCTGAGGAAACCAGGCCCCGGAGCAGGTGCCGGCCGGCCCCTGCCGTCCACGTGGTAGCACGCGTGGTCTCTGCAGCGGCAGCGGTGGCCCTGCTTTCTGGATGAGGGGACTGAGGCCCCGGGAGGTCACAGGGCCGAACCAGGTCACGTGCCAGGGAGTGTCAGAGCTGGGGCGGGATGCTGGCGAGGTTATCCACTCCGCCCCATGGGCAGCATGGGGCTGCACTCCAAGTGTGAAGGTGATGCCGTGAGATGGCACGCACCCCACATGTGCGTGTGGGCTGCTGAGGGGGCTCCAGCCAGGGCAGGAGCGTGCGTGTGTACACGGGAGCCATGTGGCCCGAGGGTCTCTGCTGTGGAGGGCTGCTAAAATCGCCCAGCGCGTGGGGGGTACTGTGTGATGAGGCTCAGGGAGAGGCTGGGACGCAAAGCAGTGGAGAGAGGCCCAGGCAACCCCAGCATCCTGGCCTGCACACCTGGGCATGTGCTCTTGAGTCGGGGGGATCCCGGCAGAGGACAGCAGCAGACTGGTGTCGGTGCAGCGGTCGGTTCCATCCATCACTGGGGCCTTGGGGTGGGGGCTCGGTGTCCCCACGGGGGAACACGTCCACTTTGGTTGGAGCCTGAGGGGTGGGGCAGCGGAGCTGGGGGCTGCAGGTCAGTGGGGGAGTCTAGGGGTCAGTGCAGGGACGGGAGGAGGGCAGGCCCTCCACAGAGGCCCCCGCCCTGCCCGCTTTCCCCAGCAGCTGTTCCTTGGCACTGTGGGGGGAGCAAGACTGGGGGTGGTCCTGGCTTCTGCCCACCCATTGTGCTCCCTTCCTGCGGCCCAGAGCTGTTAGGGGCGCAGGAGGGGGAGGTGGGTCGGCAAAAGGCCTCTGACATGCCAGCCCCAAACGACAGTGAGGGGCCGGCCTCGTGGGGTGGGGGACCCGGGCCCCAGCCCCACCTCAGAAGTCATCTGAGTTCGTTTCTAGGGCCACTGTCAAAAACGACCACAGAGTAGGTGGCGGGACGTGGTAGAGAGTTTATTTTCTTGCGATTCCACTGGCCTGAAACCGGATGTCCCCCCCAGGGCCTGCCAGAGAGCCGCTTCTCACAGCTGTTGGCGCCCCGGTCCTTGAGCTGTGGCTGCGCTCTAGTCTCTGCCTCCTCTCCGCTGCAGGGTCTTGGCCGCCGGACTCACTGGCCCCTGAGCAATCCAGGGTCTCCTCACCTCAAGATCCTTTGCTGGGACTCTTGTCCCAGATAGGGCTCCACTCGGGCTCTGGGAGCAGCCTTTTTTGGTAGGGGACAGAGTGGGACAGTGTTCACTTTTTTTTTTTTTAAAGATTTTATTATTTATTTTTAGAGAGAGAAGGGAGGGAGAAAGAGAGGGAGAGAAACAGCAATGTATGGTTGCCTCTCACATGGCCCTCACTGGGGACCTGGCCCGCAACCCAGGCATGTGCCCCGACCGGGAATCGAACCGGGACCTTCTGGTTCCCAGCCCGCGCTCAATCCACTGAGCTACACCAGCCGGGCGGGACAGTGTTCACTTTTGAAGGCGGGTATCCCCATCCAGATCGGACCTGGGGGCAGGTCCAGAGCTGAGGCCGACTGGGGGGTCAGCTGGGGGGACCCTGTAGACCCCAAGGTGCACGGGCCCCTCCGAGGCTGGGTCATGGTGGCACAGTAGTGCTCAGGAAACAGAGTGGCTGGAGCCGACCGGAACTGGTAGCGATCAGAGACGGAGCCATGGAAGGCCCTCGGGCGGCAGAGCACCTGTGGCCTGACTTGGTGGGCCTTGGTGGGCCCTGCATGGCCCTGGACTCAGGTGTTAGCCATGCTGCTGGGCACCACCCCTGCTGTGGAGGCCCTGGGCATGGGCCTGAGCCTGGTTCTTCACATGTGAACGGCTTCTCAGGCTCCCACATGGTGGGGCCGGGCTGCACCAGCGGGGGGCGTCCTGTCCCACACCCCTGCCCTCCCAGCTGCTTGTAGGGAGGGGGAGGTGAAGCTGGGGCCCAGGGGAGGGCCGCGGTGCTGGGTGGCAGCTGGTGCTGCAGGGCACTAGCTGGGGTTGTGCAACGTCCCCAGGCAGGGAGCTAGATGCCCCCCCCACCTCCGGCCCGTGCAGCGTGGAAAGGAGGGGCCAGGCTGACTTTGAAGGGTAGCCGGTCCCACGGCCTCCCCAGACTGGGAGCCTTTGAAAGAACATCTGGAACACGGGCCATCGCAAACCAGTCCCTGGATTTGAGAAACCGAAAAGTTAATCCCGATTTTCCCACTGTGTTCCCCACCCCCTGCCGCTACCCCTTCCCAGCTGCCAACCGGGGGCGGGGTGCACACCCTGCCCTGGAGGCTGCTGTGGGACTCCCGCAGCACCACACTCCTCGGCCCCCACCCCAGCGGCCACCAACCAGCCCGGCTGCCTGAGCAGGGGGAGGAGGGGGGGGAGGTGGGAGCGGCCAGCCTGGCCCTTGGAGACGCAGCTCTGGGTCCGAGGAGCCATGGGGGCCGGACGTGAGTCAGCCGGCCCTGTCTGGCGCTGCGTGCGGGGAAGGCCGGGCAGTGCCCAGGCTGGGGCCCCGTAGGAAACACCTGCGCCCAGACCCGAAGGGGGCGCCGGCCCCACCGGCATTGGCCCCGCGGGCGAGCCGAGTGTGGGGCCCCGTCCTTGCAGGTGTTTGAGGAGGCTGGCTGCTCCAGCTGTGGCCACGGGGAAACAAGCCCCCCCCCCCGCAGGAAGCAAAGCAAACACTTGTGGGGGGGCAGTGCCAGGTGCTGGAGCCCATTGTCCCTGCCAGTGGCCTACGGGGCCCTGGGGAGTGCCCAGGCACAGTCCCCATCCTGGACCCTCCCCAGGAAAAGACCTGGCTTAGTGAGCAGAAACCACCATCCCACCTGCCCGGTTAACACCCACCCCCTCCCCCGGGAACCAGCAGGGAGCTGGCACCTGCGAGGGCAGCAGTCCTTGGGGGCCAGTGGGGCGGCCAGGGCAGGTGCGCACAGGGCAGCATGTGCTGGCATTGGATGCTGGCCTGGGCCACCCCATCTGCCTCGTGGGGACCTCTGCTTGCAGGGCACCCCACCAGGTGGTCTGGTCCTGTCCTGCCGTCCCGCGTGTCCCTGCCCAGCCTGCACAGGGCGGGCGTGAGGCCAGGGGTCTGGCTGCAGCCCCAGATAAGCCCCGCACCCGTCGCCGCTTCCTGCACTTCCTCTCAGCGCCGCTGCTGCGCACCCCTTCCTGTTTCCTTGAGCTGCGGGCGGGTGGGGGGCCGGTGTCAGGACGGGATCGTGGGGGCAGCGGGGTTGTGGACAACAAGGTGGAGGTGCAGGAGCCCCCTTGGTGTGTTCCTGGGTGTCTGGGGGATTGTTGGAGGTAGAGGGGTGGGCAGAAGCAGAGGGTCTGTGGGCTGAAACCACAGAGGGGGAGCCCCAGGACTGAGCCAGGACCCCCCCATGTGGTCACGCCCCCTCTGTGGACTGATTGGCACCTGCTGCTTGGAGCCCCGCCCAGCCTGAGGCAGGAGTGGGGGTGGGTTGGGTGGAGGGTTGAGCCTTGGTTGGGGGGTGTTGGGATTGGAGGTCAGAGGTTCTGGACCCCTGTTTGGGGCAGCTGCTGTAGCATATGGACTTCAGGTGCTTCACCTGCTGGCTCAGACCGCGTCATCAGAGACACAAGCCTGTGTGACTTTAACACAAACACGTCCGTGGCGTCTGTCTGTGCAGTGGACTATTGCTCGGCCTGAACAAGCACGGCGCAGCTGTCCTGCCGGACTTACCACGGACAAGCCTCAACAGCAGGGCGCTCGGCAAGCAGAGCAGGACAGAGGCCCTGCTCACAGGTCCAGAGGGAGCCAGAGCATGGGACCAATGAGCGCATCTTGGCCGGGGGTGGGGCGGCCCTGGGAACACGCTGAGGCTGTGTGTCAGGTGGTGGTGATGTGACTTAGGTCCCTCCTTGCCGGCCCAGCTGGGTCTCGCTGCCGCTGGGCGTGTCCCTCGTTGCGGTGCCCCAGGGTCTCCAAGGGGATGGTTGGGTCTACTGGGGAGAGGGTGCAACGCACCGCTCTCCACCGCAGCTCCCTGTCCTCCACCCCACCCCCTAACACCGGCTGCTTGCTGGGAAGGGTCTGACTCCTCCACCCAGGTCACTGCAGGGCCAGGCTGGTCCCAGGCCTGGGAGCCAGGCAGACCTGCGAGAACTTCCCGAGGGGCCGAGGGGCCGCCGGGTCTGTTCCTGGCTGGCCTGATTCAGCCGGAGCTGGGGGGTGGGGACTTCCCTTCTCTGACCCTGGGGAAGTAGGTGGGTGGAGCCAGGCCTGCAGCTGGGGGTGGGGGTGGGGTTGGGGGGGCCAGACCCTGGGCCTGTTGTCCTGCCTAGGAGGCGGCTCTGTCCAGTGCAGCCGAGCCAGGCCCCTTGGGGAGCCCCCCAGGCAGGGCTCTGGCAGAGGGTCCTCTGAGGGGACCCGGCCCTCCCCAGCGCCACTGCTGAAGAGCTGCTATTAGAAACAGCTGCCCTGTGTGGGAGGGAGGCCCTTCATCCCCGTCGCCCTGTGGCTGTTCCTGGACGCCCTCAGTCCCCACCCAGGGACTCCTCCACATTGGGCCCCCACAGGCCTCCCGCCTTGTCACTGAGGTAGTGGCTTCTGGGGAACCCGCTGCTCTGCCACCCAAGGCCCCCATGCGACTCTCCTTGGGGGCCAGGTGGGGCTGGTCCTCCTTCCCACCTGCCCTGGCCAGGCGCTGGGTGAGGGCAGGAGGGCCACACCTGGGCCAGAGGCTCCTGGGCTCCTGCTGCCACTGCCGTGGTGTCCACTCCTGGGCAGGGCCAGCTGACCCAGGGCCTGGGGGGGGGCAGGGGGCTGATCACCTGGCCCCCCAGCAGGGGCAGACCCAGAAGCGGAGCTGGCGGGATGTGCGAGCTGGGTGTGGCTCACACGCCCATGGGTGATGGGCGCTCCTCCCTTTGTAGGAGCCCAGGGCTCAGCACTGGGCCCCAGAGCCACACCCGGGGTGGGACATGTGCCTGGACTGGACCACCCTTGTTGCTTTGTGTCCCCGCCTCCTGTGCACCAGCGCCCGCATCTGCTTCGGCCGTCCTTGGTCCTTGGCGTGCTGCGGGCTGCTTCTGTCTGTCCCTCCGCCCCTGGGAGCCTCTCTCTGTCTCCCAGCCCATCTCTGGCTGTCCCCAGCTAGTCTCTCTTTCCCTTAGTCTCTGAGTTTCTGGGCCCTGCTGCAGATGGGGTGGGGACAGGGGGCCCAGGTGCGGTGCGGGGCTCACGCCAGTGCACATGAGTGTCGGCCTGCCTCCAGGAAGTGGGACACCTGTCACAGCCGCACACCCTGTGCCCCCCCCCACTCAGGCGGCAGACCCGCATTCGTGGACAGGGGCTCACGCACAGCCACTCACGCATCCAGCCCCAAGCTGGCTGCACACGCGTGTGCGCAGTCTCAGACACACAGGGCACCACACGCAGTCACCGTCCTGGACAGCCACATTGTCAGCACCGCTCAGGGCCTCCTGCATGCACACACGCACATGCGGGCTCACCAGCACACTCACACGTGTGGTCGGACTTGGTCCCAGCCGCAGTCCCAGACATGGGCACCCCCCCAGGGCATGTGCACATGGGGGACTGAGCGTCACTGCCCCACAAAAGGGCTGGTGGGAGTCAGCGGGACCCCCCATGTGCTGGGAGGGTGGGGCAGCCCGGACCGCAGGGACCCCTGAGCCCTCCTCCTGCACCTCTAGGCCCTGGGAAGTGTGCCTGTTGGGGGATGACCCATGTCGGGGTGCTCATGGACTCCACCCCACAATGGAGAACCACTGAGAGGGTGACAGCACCTTTCCTCAGCCCGTGGCCCCGGGAGGAGGTGACATGGAGAGAGAGTGTCCACTACGGAGCGGGGACACGGAGCTAGTGGGATGCAATTCCAGGCTTCAGATGTGAGGCCTGAGTCTCCTGCTCTGGTCACTGACCTTCTGTCACTGGGCAGAGCCTGGAGAGGTGACCCTGGGGAGCCCCAGGATGTGGCCGGTGCTGCCCTCTCTGGAGATACTGGGCCCCCTGGACGCTGCACCTGTGTGGAGGCATCAGCCACAGCAGCCTCCTTCTGAGGGGCAGTCTGGGTGGTCTCAGGGCTTGCGGGAAGTTTCAGGGAGGAGATGAGTTTGAGGAAACTTGGGGCGGGGGCTTGCTCCGTGTTGGCTGCCTCTGTTAGGTGTGCGTTAATACTGGGGGTGGGAGCAACAAAGGCTGGGAGAGTGGGGAGTGTCCTCCTGGGAGGATGGGGAGGCCGATGCTGTGGGGTCCATGCTGGGAGGCGGGTCCCAGAGAGGTTTGGAGGGAAGGGCGTGTCCAGCCCCTGAGCCCCCACAGACCAGGCGGCTGCTCAGACCCAGACGAGGCACTGGGCTGCGGCCTCCCCTGGCCCAGGGGCCCAGCTCCGTGCAGGCTCCTCGTGCCCAGGACAGACGTTGTTATCGCTGATTAAAAAGCCCTGGCCACCGCGGTGCTGCGCTCATTGGCACCCCTGGGAGAAAAAGGTGTAAACGTTTGCTTAAAAATTAAATATAGTGTATTACATACATAAAAAAGGCAAAGTAAAAAAATACAGCCCGGTTCTAGAAAACGCTGCGGGAGGAGGATTAAGCGCTTCTTCGGAAACTTCACCCTGGCAGGGCCAGCCCACAGGGCCGAGGCCTGGGTGTCCCGGGAAGGCCCGGACGTGCGGGAGCCACACTCGTGGGGCCCGGGCGTCGCGGATCCAAGCGGATACACCTGCGGTGGGGCGGAGCGGGACGGCGCGAGGCGGAGGCGGAGGCGGCGGAGGCGGCGGCGGCGGCGGCGGCGGCGGCGGCGGGGCGGGGGCGGGGGCGGGGGCGGGGGCGGGCGGCCTAGCCGGAGATGCAGGCGCTGTAGTACACAGCGCTGCTGGCGTCGGACAGCGCGGCGATCAGGCTGCTCTCCTCCGGGCAGGACATGGCGCGCGGGCCCAGCTTGGCCAGCGCCACGTGGTACGGCAGCGCGGCGGCGTCGGGCCACGTCCGGCTGCAGGTGAGGTACTGGTCGAACTCGGCGAGGTCCACGTCGGCCCACAGGTCGGCGGCGGGCCCCAGGGGCTCGGCGCCCTCCAGCGGCGGGGCCTCGGGCGGCGGCGACAGCGGGCCAGGGTACGGACCGGGGCCGGGCGCGCCGAAGGCGCCGTAGTAGAAGCCGGAGAGGGGCGCGGCGGGGGCGGGCGCGGTCCTGAGCGCCTCGGCCAGGGGCGCCCCGTAGCAGCCGCCGGGGTCCCGCGACAGCTCGGCGGGGGCGTACGGCGCGCGGAAGGCCCGCAGTGCGCAGTCCTCGGGCGCCGCGGGCGGCGGGAAGAAGGCGGCCTCGCCAGGCTCCAGGCCGTCCAGCGGCGAGCGCTCGGGCGTGGGCAGCCCCAGACCGTCGAACTCGGCGCCCAGCGGTGGCAGCTCGCGGAAGGCGCGGGCCGGGCCGGGCACCGTGGGGAAGGGCTCGGGCGGCGGCGCCGGGGGCGCCAGGCCCTGGAGCAGGAGGCTCGGCTCCATCCGCCGGGCCTTGCGCGCCTGCTTCTTGCGGCGTGGCCGGTACTTGTAGTTGGGGTGGTCGCGCAGGTGCTGCACGCGCAGCCTCTCCGCCTCCTCCACGAAGGGCCGCTTCTCCGCCGGGCTCAGCTCCTTCCACGCCTTGCCTGCGGGCGCGGGCGCGGGTCAGGGGGCTGCCGTCGCGCGGGCCGACCACCGAGCCCTGCGCGTGCCCGGGGCGCGCGGCAAGGGCGGGGGCGGCCCCCAGCCTGAATCAGAACCCCCTCCCTCCCCCGCGCCCTCACCCCCCGCCGCCCGCCTGCGCCACTCACCGAGCATCTTGCTGAGCACCGCGTTGTGCAGGTCCGGGTTCTGCTGGGCCAGCCGCTTGCGCTCGTCCTTCGCCCACACCATGAAGGCGTTCATGGGCCGCCGGATGCGCGACTCGTCGGCCGCCTGGCGTTCCCCGCCGCCGGCCGGGCTGAGGCCATAGCGCCCCGGGTCGGGGCTGCGCGGCGGGCTGGGCGGCGAGGCGGGCGCAGCGGGCGCGGCAAGCGCGGCGGGGGCGGCGGGGAGGCCGCGCGGCTCAGCGGCGGCCCCGGGTCCCGGGGCCCATGCACAGTCGCGGCGGGCTGGCGGGTCGTCCTGTGCGCCGTAGCCGGGCGGCGATCTCTGCATTCCAGCTGGGCGCAGCCTGGGCGGAACGAAGCGCGGGAGCGCGGCGGTGGGCAGCGGTCACTTCGGGGCCGGGAGGGGGGGACGGACGGGCGGACGACGGCGGGCGCAGCGGTGGCCTCGCGCCGGGTGGGCGCCCAGATATAGCAGCGCGGGGCCAATCGGCGGCGGGGCGGGCGGGGCGGGCGGGGCGGGCGGGGCGGGCCGGGGCCGCCCCCTCCCGGGGCTGCCTTTCTTCTCCTCGTGGCGCATTCCGTCGCGGCCTCCTCCGCGCAGCGCCCCCCGCATCCTCTCTGGAGGAGAGACCCCCCCGAATGCGAAAGGGCCACTGATGTGGGCCGGAGCTTGGAAGGGGGAGTCCTCGGGGGCCGTCAGGGGCTCAAAGACGAGCTGTCGCCCCACCCACGGAGTCAGACCCGCGGGAGGTAACTGGGGAGGGTGGCAGCCTCCCCCCGAAATTGCAGTGGGGGGTGCATTTTAACACCATCTTCTTGGGAGGCTGCCTCCCAACAGCCCGTGCGTCCTTCCGCCAGTCTAGCTCCAAGGTAAGGAGCACTTTGGGAATAACCCGTGTCTGAGGGAGCGAGCCCGGGTAACCCCACGGGCACGATGTCTGCGACGCTCCCCCAACATGTTGAACTTTCAGCACTGGGGTCTTGAAACCCTACGAGGCCCACCCCTGGGGTTGAAGGAGAAGATGGTCCTCGTGCCCCTCCTCCACTCCCAAGCCGACTCAGAGCAGTACAGAGGGGGTGCCTGGGGCGGATTCCGAGCCTCCTGGAATTCACAGTCCCCCGCCTCATTCCCCTTGCCCTGTTGGGGTGGAGGGTAGGGGTCTGGGACCAGTCCTAGCTGGTTCCCTGCCCAGCCCCAGCCACCTGGGCAGCAAGAAAAAGTGAGGCTGGACCCGAGGTGGGGCAGGTGGGGATGGAGGGGCGGGTGCCTGTCCTGGGCCGTCAGACCTGGAAGGGTTTCCAGAGGGATATCCAGCCCCTCCCAGACCCCACCGCACCCAGAACAAGGGGGTCTGGGCTCCAGAAGCTGAGGGGCCCCCTCACTCTCCTCTCCTGAGGATGGTGCTCTTGGGGGGCAGCAAGTGCCCTCAGCGGCCCCGGGTCAGGGTCTGCCCCTGCACATCCGCCTGCAGCCCGGCAGCCCCCACCACAAGTGCTGGGAGTGTCCCGGTGCTGACGGCGCTGTCTGCAACCATGGGCCTGTGTGGCCGGAGGCTCTCGACGCTGTTCCCGGTGACCCCTCTCGGCCATGAGCAGTCAGCTCTGCAAGTGTGGTGGGTGCCCTGTGGGTCCTGCGGCTCCTGCGCAGCCCCTAGGAAAGGCTGCCACCCACACGGGCCCTTCCCAGGGGGCCCGCTGCCTTTTTTGACCAGCGAGTGGTGAGCCCAGCCGCGCTGTGGGGGGCTGTGGGGGTGGCTCCAGGCTGAAGGGTGGGTCCTCGGGGCCAGCACCTGGCAGGGCTGCTCCGCCCACGGAGCTCTAGATGTGTCAGGGTCACCAGGGCCTGGCTTGGCCTGGAAGCAGCTGGTCTGGCAGGACGGTCCCTAGGGCTCATGAAGGGTCATCCACTGCGTGACCCCTGCTCCCCTGGAGTGGGATGGATTTCTGGCTCCTGAAGGGGCCCTGCCTGGTCCCCTGACAGCTGAGAGTGGTCCGAGCTGCTCCAGAGGTGGCGTGGGCCATGTCTGGCATTACCTCACAGCCCCCCCCCCCCCGGGCCCCACCCCCTAGAGCCGCCTCGCCTGGCGCCAGCCGGCGACACTCCCTCGTGCTCCAGCTCAGGTGTCCGGCTGTCACGTCCTGTGGGCTGGGGCTGGGCAGGGCAAGGGGAGAGCCCCCTGGTGCCCCCCACCTCTTTGGGGGTCAGGCTGCCCCCCATGTGCTGCCTGGCAGGGGTATGGAGAGCCTACCGCTCAGGCCCACTGTCCAGATGGGAGAGCAGCAGGGGTAGGGGTGCCCCAGGGCTCCACAAGGGCTGGTGTGGGTGTGGCCGGCTGTGCTGGGGGAGGGGCCTCAGATGCGTGTCTGCCTCTGTGTGTGGTCTGTGTGTCTGTCTGTGTGGATTTGGGCTGCCCAGGACCTAGAACGGGGGTCCTGCTCAGGGCAGTCCTGGCCCTCAACACCCACCAAGGGAGGGCTCCCCAAGACTTCTCTGACCACCAAGCTGTGGTCCTAGCTGCAGCCAAAGTGTGGGTGATTCATGAGTTTGGGGGTGTTTCGGTGTCCCCAGAACCCACCTCAGGATCTCCTGGCTCAGGCTGGCTGCTTCCCACCCTTGGGAAGCAGCCCCCTAAGTCTGTAGCCCCCTAAGTCCCCAGACCAAAGATAGCACGGGGGACCGCCTTCTTCTACAAGGGGGCCGCTGGTCTGGGGGTCGAGTGGACACCATTCTCTTTGCCCTCTGCCTGTCCTCCCCCTCGGCCTCAACTGGACACCCCAGCCTCTGGGGGAAGCCTGCAAAGGATGCTGGAAAATCCCCCTCAGTGGCTCTGGGTGGGGGCTTGGATGGGCTCTGGGGTGGCAGACCTCCCAGGCGCTGCCCGGGGCCCAGACCTCCCAGGCTCCACCCGCCCAGCCCCACTGCAGGGGCTGTGGGCCTGGGACCAATTACAGAGGCCCGAGGGCTGCGCCCTCCTGTTCTGGAGGGTGGAGGTGGGGTCCCCACTGGATGTAGGTCCAGGTGAGGGGACCCTCTGGTCTCCTGAGACCTCAAGTTTGGAGCCAGGCTGCCCAGTTTAGACCCTGCCTCGTGTCCTGGAGGCCAGGGCTGAAGTCTGACCCATGTCCTCATGCTTGTCCTTGAAGCTGCTGGTGGTGAGGCGGGGCTGGGGACTGTGAGGTGCAGGCCCCCCGACTGCCTGGAATCAAGTGAGCACACTTGTGTGTCTCGCCCAGTGATAGTCTTGTTTTGGGGAGACGCTGGGGGGCAGGCCTGGGGACAGTGGGCTTGACAGCCTCCCACCTCCCCGCCTGGCCCTTCCTGCTTGTTCCTGGGGTGCTCGGCTCCCAGGAGCCATGGGCCTGTCCCCGGAAAGGACAGCAGGTGGGCGGAGTGAGGGGCGGCAGCTCCCGGGTGGTTCGGGTTGGGGTCAGTGTGTGGCTCCGTCGTGGGGGCCTGCAGCTGAGCAGAGCCACAGCTGTGGGGCCGGAGGTCGGCGAGCTTGTGGGGAGTCGGCCGGCCTAGCGTCCAAGCCTTGGGAGTGGGCAGAGGGGTGAGTTGCTGTTCCTTCAGGTGCCTTGGTGGGTGTGAGAAGGGGGGCTGTCATGCAGGGTGTGAGATCTGGCCCGAAGGCTGGGGGGCCCAGGGCCTGGTGGGGGGGGAGGCCCGACAGTGACAGCTGTAGGGTGGCAGACGAGCTGGAGATCAGGTCACGTGGTGGCAGTGACTCCTGTGGGTGTCCCAGTGTCGCGCAGCGTTGTGCCGGAGGAGAGTGGGGGTGGTGAGCTGTGTGTGTCCTGGGGTGTTGCTGTGTGCTGTGTGGCCCCCTTCCCTGCTCAGCAGGGACTCCATGGGAACCAGGCTGGGGGGGTCAGGCTGCTCTAGGTTTCTGTGGCAACAGCAGGGCGGAGCCAGGAAACACCAGCTCAGGAAGGAAGGCTGCAGCTGCGAGGAGGGAGCCCAGGGCCGGCCTGGCTGAGCAGGCGCCAGACACTCTGTCTGTCCAGCCGTCCGGTGTTCTTGCTGCTGGCTCCACCCCACACCACCCAACCTGGGCACGGGCGGCCACTGGCATGGCTGTCTTCACGCGGATCTCAGCGCCCCGGGGCTGGGCTGCGGGTGTCTGTGCTACAGAAGTGGTGCCCCTAGTGGCCCTTGGTGGCACAGAGGTGGGGCTCACTGTGTGTCCTGCACGGGGGCTGTGTGGTGGCACCCTGCACCCAGTGTCCCCTGGGCTAGCCTGGCCCCGCAATCTCCTGCCCGGTGCTGGTGACAACCCTTGGCTGTCTGTTATGGAAATCCTGGGAGGAAGCACAGCCCTGCGGCTGTGGTGACAAGTGGCTCTGACGGCCCAGCTCGGTGCGGTTGGCAGGGGGAGGTCTCTGTCCTTTGGGATCACCCACCCCGGCTTGCTCAGGGACAGGAGTCACTCATCCGCGGTTCATCCGTGTTTTCCAAGCACCTGCTGCATGCCGGACCCTGTTCTAGGGGATGCGATTTGGCAGCAAACAAGTCAGACCCGAGTCCCCACCTGGGGGGAGCTCTGGTCCGGGGGAATGGACCATCAGCGAATCTCCCAACGAGTCAGAAAACGAGTGGCCAGCTGCAGCGTTGCTCCCCGGATTGGGACAGCATCCAGGGTACAGGGCCTGTGTTGGGCGCCCCCGCCTGTCAGGAGGGGACTCTTGAGCTGCTCCTCTCGAAGGCAATGTGTGAAAGACATATGGGGAGAGCTGGGGAGAGTGTTTTGCACATCGGCACCAGAATGTGCAAATGCCCTGGGGCAGCGATGGGTGCAGGTGGGCGGGAGGAGTGGGGAGTGGCTGTGTGGGGCCAGGAGGGTCTGGCTTTTTCTCTGCAGGAGACTTGGTGACTTGGGGGGGCTTTGAGCAGAGAAGGGGCGTCCCCCTGACAGCTCCCACAGAACTGTGTGGATATGGGCCTGCCCAGAGCTGGGGTCCACCTGGCTCCTCAGCCCCCAATCTGCACTCCCCCCTCCCCCTCGAGCCTCCCGCGTCTCTCTCTGGGAGAGCAGGGCCGGTGTGCTTGACCCCAGGGTGTGCTGGGCCCTTCCTGTCACCCACAGCCCCGGACCCTCTGCGGCCTGGGCCCCTGGGGCGGGAGGTGGAGTGGCCGCCAGGCTGGCGGGCTGGCAGGGCTGTGAGGGCGGCATTTCTGGGAATTGTGTAGGGGAAGCGCATTGTTAGAGCGGCCTGGAGCAGGCCCCAGCCTCTGGGGGATGCCGGCTGCCGCCCCACAAGGGCTGCCTCTGGGGAGGTGGCGCTGGGCCTTGGCCAAGGTGATGGGCCTGCTGGGGACTTTCCAAGAGATGCTGCCCTCCCATTGTGCAGACAGGGAGACTGAGGCCCTGAGAGGGGCAGCAGTGGCAGAGCCACACACGCACTGGTACCGGGACAGGGGGCTCCCTGCATCTCAACGCCTGGTCGCTGCTTTGCCTCCCACGAGTCAGGCTGTGAGGGAGGCCTAGATGTAGTAGGTTGGGTCTAAGTGCCACAAGAGCCCCTTGCTGGGGACCTGTGGCCCCCATGGTGGGCCAGGGGGTCTGAGGAAGAGGGTGAAGGGATGGCCAGGTGCCAGGCCAGTGGAGAGCGGCCCGTAGGCGGCAGGGGATGGAGGCACAGCCTGGCTGTGCAGGCTGCCAGAAGCCCTGCCTGGAGCCATGGGAAGCCAGGGGGGCCGTGTGAGTGCAGACGCTCAGGCCTTCCCACCAGGGCCCCTGCCCCAGCCAGAAGAGAAGCGCGGATGTAACCCGCTGGGGTCATGGCCGGCTGTGGATGGCGGGGGGCGGGGGACCCAAATAGAAAAATTAATGGCCTGAGCTTCCGATGTTTCCATGGACGGAGGACGGGGGCAGGGCAGGCCTCTGGGCCAAAGGTGTATCTGGGCCTGTGGGGAGTGGGCCCAGGGGAGGCCCCCACTGCCCTGTCAGAGCCCCCGACAGGGTGGAGCTCCTAAAGAGGGCTCCTGAGGGCACCTCCTTTCTCTGAAGGGGTAGAGTATGGAAGGGTCAGGAGGGAACCCAACTCAGCAGGATGGGCTGCAGCGGGGACAGCCCCAGGGGTGAGGCTTCTGTGGGTGCCCCTTGGGGCATTGTGGGAACTGAGAGGCCCCCTGGCAGTGGGCTGGCAGTGTCCAGAAGGGCTTTCTGGAATAAGGAAGGGGGGCTGGGAGGTTAGGGTGCTGTGCCCACCCTGATTCCTCTTCACCTCTGACCTCTAATAAGGAGCCTCCTGCTGACCACACATCCATATTTTCACGGCTCACAGCCTCCAAACCCAGGCTGGAATAAGGCCGGGGGCAGGGGGGCGCGGATCTGGAAGGACCCTGGTGGGCGTCTGCTGAGGCTGCGGCCACCCCCTGGAAGCAGAGTCCCACGGTCTGAGCCCCCACCCCCACCGGGGGCAGCTGTCCAAGAGCACAGGAGGCCATGCGGGCCCAGGCAGCTTGCTGGGGAAGGTCCTTGGAGGAGGAAGTTCCCAGGGTCAGGCGAGGCTACGCGGGGTGAGGGGGAGCAAGGCTCTGGGGGGCAGGAATCGTTAAGGGGCCCAACGGTCTGGGGCTGCTGAGGCTGGGCGTTGGCAGTTTTGTGGTTGGCCAGTGCTGCTCCAGCTGGAGCCCTGGCGAGGGCAGGACCCATCTATAGCTCCCACGAGTGAAGACCTCTCTCCACGACTAAGCACTGTCCCTCTGGCGGTGGCCAGACCCCCTGGGCCTGGCAGGCAGGCTGTCCACGGCTCACTCCTGCCACCTAGAGGCTACTGCTCAAAGCAGCGTCACCCTACCTGGACCTTGGACTCCCGCTCACCTTGCCCTGGGCTGCACCCCTTCCCCTGTGGTGGTGGTGGCCCCCAGTTCCCCATCTTGGAAGCCATCTGCCTCCTACCTGTCCTGTCCACCTCCTCTTCCCCATCGCCTGCCCTGCCCTGGGCCAGGCTCCCCACAGGCTGAGCCCTCTGCTGGGCCTCCTGGCCATCCTCGAGGGCCACCGTGGCTTGGCCTCCTTAGCCTGCAGTGTCACTGGGCCTCAGCTGAGATGCGCGGAGGCATGCCAGGCTCCTACGAGCTGTCTCTGTGGCCGGAGCCCCAGAGGTAGGGACCAACTGGCTTCCATGGAGGAGGAGAGAGGGCCAGGGTGGCGGGGTAGGAGAACAATGCTCCCTGTCCTCACATCCTGGCTTCAGTGCACAGGCTGACACCCGCAGGTTGCGAGGACCCCAGCTGCACTGAAACAGCTGTCAAAGCACCTTCTGGGATGTGCAATGTGGAAACCGGGGCCCCGTCATCGCTGCAGCTCCCATAGCAGCGGCCCCTCGTGTGCTGTGGGCGCCCGGCCTTGCTCCAGGACACGGTTCACTGCTCCACTCACAACCCAGGAAACGTTGCCTCTGCTTGCGATCGGTGGAAAGGCGAGGGCGGTCCCTTCCCACCCTGTTCCTTTTCCGACGGGGGCCTGGAGTTGAGTCCTTGTGCTGTTCTCCCTCCCACCCCAGCAGCCACCTCCTCTGCCTCCAGACCTGCCCCGTCTCTGTCTCCTGCACCTCTGCGTCCCTGTGCCGCGACCCCTCCTGCCCTCCCAGCAGCTGGGTAGGGTCACAGGACCTCCAGACCACCACCCGCCTCCCAGTCCAGGGACCCCGCTGTACCTTGGGGTGCAGCCCTCCGAGTCTCTGCCCCCCCTCTAGGTGCCCACTGCTCAGCATGCACCCCAACCAGCTGGTGGCCCATGCCTCTGCCACCCGCAGACAGAGGACAAAGACCCCAGGGCCCCGTCCCTGGGGTATGAGAAGCAGGGTCTTCATTCTTAACCAGCTCTTTAGTCATGCTTGAGAGTCACTGCACAGGCACGTCTTTGTGGCTGGAAACATTCAGCGCAGCCAGATCCTTAGCAGCAACCCTTATGCAAAGGCCCTCGCAGGGGATGGCGGGAGGCCTCCCCTCACCAGGGTCATGGCTCAGGGAGAGTCTTCAGGCTAGTTCCCCGGAGTACCTGCCTGCTCGCTCCCCTCCCCAACACTTTGTGCTCATCCATCCCCATCCTGTGGAGAGAGCAGATGGGGACTGGCCTTGGGGCTGGCTCTGTGGCAGTCACCTGCTCTGGGGGACGTGCTGATGGCCCAGATGCTGCCCCATGGAAGCCTGGGCCACAGTGGGGCATCTGGGACTAACCCTTCTTGGCAGCAAGGTGAGCTCTGAGAGGCCTGTCCTGATCCTGTCCGTTGGACTCTCCTAGCCAGACAGAGGGCTGCTCCCTGCTGACCGTGTGGGTTGACCTCCCACTCCTGGGCTCCAACCTCTGTTGGCTCCCAGTTGTGGCGCTTGGAGGGGGTGCCAGCCTGAGGGGGCATTCCTCTGATCAGTCCTCGAGTCCAGCTTTGAAGTCCTTGCAGCGTAATCTCCAGGACTCGATTCTCTAGGCTTCCTGCTGGTTTGTTACAGGACCCTGGCCAGCAACTTGTTCTGGCCATCTGTCATTGGTTGAGAAGGGTTGAAAGGTGTGTGGCTCCAGCTTCCCCAGTGTCCCCAGTGTCGCTGGACCCCCGGAGGGCTCTACCCCCACCAGCAAACCACCCTGCGTCTGCATCACTGGGGAGGTGGCAGACATCCGGTGTGGGTGCCGACCCTCCCCGGCCCGGGCCCTCCTTTCAACTTGGTGCAGTCTGGCCCCTCCCTCCCGCAGCGAGGGCGATGACAACCTAGCTGCCCGTCCTCTGTCCCCTGCCCTGTCCTCAGTGCATCATCCTGACAGCAGCCCTGTGAGGTAGACGCTGTGGGCATCCCATTGCACAGACGGGGAGACTGAGGCACAGAATGGCCAGTGACTTATTTGAAGTGGCAGTCCAGATTGCGCACCCGGTGGGCTGACTGCGGCGGCAGGGTCCCTTGGCGCCTTGCGGACCCAGCCCCGGCCTCTCCCATCTCCGCATCCGGCCACTGCTCCCTCCCAGCTCCTGGCTCCCCGCACGCGGCCTCGGAGGCCAGGATCCGGGGCACAACGCGCAGGGTGTGTCCACGTCCGCACGACTTGGCCCAAGGGCGCGGGAGTCAGGGGCCGGTGCCCCGCGACGGCGCCGGGGGGCGGGGGGGGCGGGAGGAAGAGGAGGGGAAAGACTCTTAAGTGTCGTAGCCGGCCCTGCGTAGTGGGCCTCCCTTCCCTGGCAGGTCCTGGGCGGAGGATCCACAGCGCCGTCCCGGGGTCCACGCCACAGCGGGAACGCACGTCCTTTCCTCAAGCGCCAACGCATCGCCCCTCCGGGGCGGCGCCGGGACTTGTGGGACTGCTAGTCTTTCTTTTCCGTAGGTCTCCGGCAACGGCTCGCTCTAGGACTACAATTCCCAAGAAGCTGTGCGCGACCGCACGCCTCCTGGGAGTTGTGGTCCAGAATGGGAGAACACGCGCGAGGCGGACGGGCACCGGAACTACGTGTCCCAGGGTGCAGCGCGGCGGGCGCGGGGGCCGGGGGTTTGAACGGAGGGTCTCCTTCGGCCTCGGGACTGCGTCGTCTGCGGCGGGTGCGGGAGGCGGCGACGGCCGAGCCTGGCGTCTGGGCCGGCGGGTTGAGGCTGGCGCGGTGGGCGCTGGGGGCGCTGCCCCTGAGGCAATGATGGGCAAGGAGGAGGAGATTGCGCGCATCGCCCGGAGGCTGGACAAGATGGTGACCAAGAAGAGCGCGGTGAGGGGCGCGGGCCGCCAGGATCCCGGGACCCCCGCCCCGCCGAGCCCCCGCCGAGCCTGCCGAGCCCCCGTCAGGGCCGGGGAGAGCACCCGAGGGGCAGGACGAGACCCCGCCGGTGGCCGAGACCCCTGCCCCGGGACAGCCCTGCCCATCACCCCCGCAACCGCGGCGGAGGCCGCTATCAGGCCTGGACGTTGTCCCGCAGCCACCGCTCTGGAGTCAGACCCAACCGCAGTCGGGGAACCCCGCGGGTCCGGGCCCGCGCAGCCCCGCCCCGCCGGGGCGTCCCCGCAGCCGGCCCCGCCCTGGTCCCACGCCGGGTCCCTGCCGGCGGTGGTGTGGACTGTGATCGTCGCTTTCCCCGGGCATCCCCGCGGGGCCTGGGGCTGCGGCGCTCGCCGTCCCTGTTCGCGGGCCGGCCGCAGGCCTTCTCTGTCCCCGCCCTGCAAGAACCAGGTGTCCCTAATAAATGTTTTCCCTTCATCGGCCAACACCCACTGTGGGGGTGGGTAGATAGCGAGACCCTCAGGCAAGGGCCTTAGCAGTCCGGCAGCCCGACCTGGGAGTGCCGGGCCGCTGCCGTCCCGCGGCCTCGGAGAGGGGACCTGCGGGTGGGAGGCCAGTGCCGCCCCTCCGCTTGGAGGCCTTGGCCAGCTGCGTGCACTCACACGGAAGCATCCTTGGCAGGCCGAGAGGGTCCGACCCGCTCTCCTCTCCCACGGAGTTTGGGGTGGCTTTTTGGGTTGAGCAGAGTGGAATCTGGGTGCCTGTCGACCTGAGGTGAGGGAACGGGCTGGCTCCAGCGCCACCCGTTGTGTCCTTACTCCTGGGAGGTGTGGGAACAATCTGTAGCCTTTTCCAGAGGTGACCAGAGAAAGAAGGTACTCCGCCCCCTGTGCCCCCGCTCCACGCGTGGAGGGGACAAAACAAAGGATGAGCACCCCCTTGGTGGAGATACAGACGAGCCCTGAAACCCACGGAGGGCTGAGTCGGGGTGGGGGGTAGGGGTGCAGGTGGAAACATTCTCAAGCCGCAGGGGAGAGTGAGGGGAGGCCGAGGTGGCTGAGGTCAGGGGGCCGTGGGGTGGGGTGTGAGAGCTGGCAGAGGCTCCCAGGGTTCCAGCAACCTCGAGGCCCCTTGGGGGAGTTGGCGGCTGTGCCTGGGAGGTCAGGAATTGTGTTCACCCTCTCTGGCCCAGAGCCCCGGGAAGCTGGCACTATGAAGCCTTGGGGCTCCGTCTGGTCCTGGGGAAGGTGATCAGGGAGCAGTGCTGTGCCCTTGTGTTCCCTCTGAGGTCATCACCCAGGTTGGCAGCCTGAGCAGGAATGCCACCCAGATTGGTGGAGGCGGGGCTGGGCAAGCCCACCACTACCTGGGCTGCAGGACATGGGAGGATCTCACGACCTTGGGTGGCTGGGTGGAGTCATCTGTGCCCTTTTGTGTCACGGGAGAGACACAGAAACATCAATGCGTTAAAAAGTGAGGTGTCTGTGGAGGGAAGAAGAGCAGTGGGGAGGATGGGTGCTGCGTGGGGTGTGGCTGCTGAGAATGTGTCCCTTCACCAACTCCAGGGGAGGGGTGGTGGGAGTCTTTGGGCCTCCTGGGAGAGAAATGTCCTTGGCCTAGGAGCAGGTGGGAAGGTCCTGGGGCCAGTAGCGTAGCGCACTTGGAGAACAGTGAGGAAGCAGATGGGTGGGAGGAGGAGGGAGGCAGAGGAAGGAGACCTGGGGTCTGCAATAGTCCAGGTGAGGGGTGGGTTGTGGGACAGGCACAGGCTGGGCGAGGCTGTGGTGGAGTGTCCTGAGGGCTTGGCCTTCCTAGGGGAACTGAGGTTCTGGGTCAGCCTCTCTCAGCTGGGGGGTGGGTCACTTTGGGAGGAAGCTGCCTGATCCACCTGGACAAGGGACAGGGACCGCACAGGGGAGTGGGGGCCCCTGGGGCCGCACCTTCACCTGGCTGCGGCCCTTCGCAGCACTCCCCATCGTCCTGGTCTGGTTAGTGGCCGATGCCAGGCGAGAACTCGCACTGACTGTGGTGCTGGGGTTGGGCCACAGCCGCTTCTCACGCCCACCTGCCCTGGTCCTCCGGCCTCAGTGGGTCCCTCAGTTGTCACTGCCTTGTGTCCCCACATGCTCATGTGTCAGTGGTGGTCTTGTCCAACAAAACTCAAGTTTATGAAGGCCCGCTCTTCTCCTTCCAGGAGGGAGCCATGGACCTGCTGCGGGAGCTGAAGGCCATGCCAGTCACTCTGCACCTGCTCCAGGTAGGGCTCCCCTGCCTGGGAGAGCTTCCAGGGCAGGTCCTGGGAACCTAGCAGGGCTCCCTGCCCCACGCCCCTGTCCTTGGGCTGCACAAACACCTCCCTTGATAAGGCTGCCCCTGGCTTTCGCTGCTGGTCTGAGATGAGGAGGGGCCTCCCAGGGCTGCCCACCCTGTCCCTGGCCACCGAGGTCCACCGAGAGAAGGCAGTAGCCCTCAGGAAGCGTCCCCCTTCCATTGCTGATGCTTAGCCCCTGCCCCGTGGGAGCCCTCAGAGGTCTGTAAGGAGGGCCTGGCTGCGGCCCCATCCCCGATGCTTTCCTCGCAGTCCACCCGGGTTGGCATGTCTGTCAACGCCCTGCGGAAGCAGAGCTCTGATGAGGAGGTCATCGCGCTGGCCAAGTCGCTCATCAAGTCCTGGAAGAAGCTCCTGGGTGCGCGATGGGCGGCAAGGGCTGAGCACTGGGGCAGGGGCACCTTGCCAGCGCTGCAGGTGTGGCCGGCTGGCTGTCTGGCCCGCCAGGGATGGGGGCATGGCAGGCCCCTCCTGGAAGTCCCACTCAGGGCTGGGCGGGGTGGGGCTTCCAGGGAGAAGACCGGAGGGTGGGCTGGGGGTGGCTGCACAGAGGTGAGTGGTGTCAGGGCAGCAGGAAGGCAGGAGTTGCCCCCAGCCAGGGGAGCAGGAGGAGGAGAGGAGGGAGAAGGGGCGAGGGGGGAAGAGGGGAGGAAGGAGAGGAAGTGGGAGGTGGCAGATAGGAGGGGCCGAGGCAGCACCCGAAGCCCCTCCCAGCCTTGCTTTGTCCCGACCCTGTGGAGCATAGTGGAGTGTCCGGAGCCTCCCTGTGGTCCTGCGTGGCCAGAGGGCCCCGTGATGGACGTGTGTTTTATTTTGATGGTGGATGGGTAGGCTCCCAGCACAGGCCCCGGTCTCGGGAGCCCTTGCAGGTCAAGCTCAGTGGATGGTGCCTCCCAGTGGTGCCTGTGGTCCAGCTGGGGGATGGCCTCCCTGCAGTGACCACCTTCGTCCAAGTGCAGACGCTTCCCCTGGGGGGGGTGTGTGTCCGCACTCAGGGATCACTCCCAGTGGATGGCAGCCCCTCTGGCAGGACGGCAGTGGGGTGGACCCCTGAGAGGCCCACAGGCAGCCTCCCTGAGTGGGGCAGCATGGGTGGGGAAGGAGTTGGGGGCCGTTCCTCAGACTGTACAGGAGAGGGCCCTGGTGCGTCCTTGGCAGCAAGGCTTGGTGCCAGGGCCTGGGGCAGGGGCAGGGCCGGGGCCGCAGGCTGGCGGAGGCTGTGTGGTGGCAGCGACCTGCTCCCCTCCATGGCCCGGCCCCGCCTCCTGGGTCTGCCTTCCCCCAGCCAGCCACCCCACTCTGGATACCTGCAGATGCTTCAGATGCCAAAGCCAGGGAGCGGAGGAGGGGCGGGCCTCCACCCACGTCCTCGAAGGAGGGCTCCGAGGCAAAGGATACCAGGTTAGCGTACCGGGGAGGCAGGCGCACCACCTCCAATTACCACCCAGGACCAACCTGCTCAGCACACGGGCACCGATTTCTGCACCCTGGGCAGGCTGAGGCCACATGAACACTAGCCCTTTCAGCCCCTTGGAGAGAACTGTCCAAAGCTCCCCTGGACACTATCTGCAGCCCCGAACCCCAATGGGCGGGGTTGTAAGGGCTGCTGCCGCCCTGCCCGGCCAGCAGGAGCCCTTGGTGGCCTGCTTGGGTCGCACACCCTCGACTCTTGAACTGGCATCGCTGCGGCTGGCCTCTTCGTCCTCCCTCGGGGCCACAGGTGCAGGAGATGCAGGGGCCTGAGGGGAGGGCTGGTGGATGCAGCCTGGACAGCAGGCAGCCTGGGTGGGAGCACCCATGCTTTGGCGGGCAGACCTGGCCTCAGGCAACTGACTCTCCACCCCACCTGCCCTGTGCCGACTGACTGGGTAGCTGGTGTTGGGTGGTGTGGCCCCTTGATCTGGGCCCCCTGAGGGTGATGCTGTCCCCATTGTGCCCCAGCCTAGGGTGGGGTTCCCTCCCAGCCGGCCTAGCTGCCTCCGGCCAGCAGGGCAGACCCACGAACAGGCCAGGCTGAACTGAACTGCATGGGGTCATGGGGTCACAGGCCACTCTCAGGGTGGAGCAGATAGGATTGGGGGGATGGGCTATGACATTGGATTTTGTGGCGACAGATGTCTCATGGGTTTCCATGGCCCGAGCGGGCCTGTCCCTCTCCAGCCGCAAGAGGCCAGAGCTGCCCAGGATGCTGTCGGCCCCAAGGATGACCACATTTCCCCCGGTGCCGGTCACTTGCGACGCTGTGCGGAACAAGTGCCGGGAGATGCTGACAGCTGCCCTGCAGACAGACAGTGAGTGTGCAAGGGACAGCCCTGTCCCCAACCCACCACTGCTGCCTGGTGCCGGGTGGGCTGAGAGGTGGCGGGCAGAGCCAGTGGTTCGGCTGGTCAGAGCTGCCTCTTGCAGATGACCACGTGGCCATCAGTGCAGACTGCGAGCGCCTGTCGGCCCAGATCGAGGAATATATCCTTTATGCAGGGCTTCGAGGCGGGGGGCTTCGGGTGGGGTCCCCAGGCCAGCCAGGCCCAGCTCTGCCCTGGCACCTTGATGCCAGGCTGCTGGGTCGTGGTGTGGGCTCCCCCGAGCCTGCCGAGGGCTGATGTTGCCTGCTGGAGGCCTGGGTCCCTGGGCCCTTGAGCCTGGAATGGGTCCAGTGGGGGCAGGGGAGCGCCCAGCAGCCCCTCAGCTCACCCCCAGGCCTGGGTGGGCAGACTGACCCCAAGGTGCTGAGCTCCTCTTCCCAGCCCAGCCCCCACCCTGGCAGCCCCCGGCCGGCCTGGTGGGTGGAGGGCAGCAGCCTCGCCTACAGGGTCCTTAAGCACCTGCACGCATTTTCCGGGACGTGGGGAACACGGACATGAAGTACAAGAACCGCGTGCGGAGCCGCATCTCCAACCTCAAGGACGCCAAGAACCCAGACCTGCGGCGGAACGTGCTGTGCGGCTCCATCACGCCACAGCAGATCGCCGTGATGACGTCTGAGGTGAGTGTCGCCCCGCGGGCGGCGGGGGGGCCCTGCGGGCCCTGCTGAGTGCCCTGCGCCGCCTCCCCCGCCGCAGGAGATGGCCAGCGACGAGCTGAAGGAGATCCGCAAGGCCATGACCAAGGAGGCCATCCGCGAGCACCAGATGGCCCGCACGGGCGGCACGCAGACGGACCTGTTCACCTGCGGCAAGTGCAGGAAGAAGAGCTGCACCTACACGCAGGTGCGCCGCCACCTGCGCGGCCTCAGCGCCCACAGACTGGGCCTGCGGGCGGGCAGCGTCCACACCCTCAGCCAGGGCCCCTGGTCCCCAGCAAGCAGCATCTCCAGGGCAGGGCCCGCTTGCTGTGGACACTAGGTTGGGGGACTTGGCCCAGCCCAGCACGGAGGGGCCCGAGGACTGCTGCTGGGGGGGGGTGTGCCGTACCGCCTGGCGGGGGCCACACTGCCGCATTGTGACCCACAGAGGCAGACCCTGCTGTGGACTCCAGGAGGCGTCAGGGCCCTGGCAAGAGGGGAGTGGTCAGGGCTGCTGGAAGGGAGGGTCACCCTCAGGGGTCCAGGGCTGCAAGGTGGGCCTGGGCGGCCCCCGGTTGCGACTCTGCTGCCTGAGGCCTCCTGCTCCGACTGACCACTCCTGGCCCCACACCACGTCCCGCCCACAGGTGCAGACCCGCAGTTCCGACGAGCCCATGACCACGTTCGTCGTCTGCAATGAGTGTGGGAACCGCTGGAAGGTGGGTGGGTGAGCTCAGGTGCCCCGGGCCCTCTGGGGTTGGGTCTGTAGCCCAAGTGGGGACTGTGTGGTGTGCACTGGGGGACAGCCCTGCCCAACGGTCCTCCTGGGAGCTCTGGGGAGGGCAGTGGGACCCCTCCCCTCCCTCCTGCCATGCGTGGTCACTGATGCTGAGGGGATGGACACTGTGCCCTTCCCCCGCCCCCCCCATAGTTCTGCTGAGCCTTGTGCAGGCGTGCTGGCAGCGGCCCATCACCCTGCCCGTTTCCTGCCGCCACAGCTTCTCCAGAGACCTGCTTCGCACCCCCAGAGGGCAGTGCACCTCTCTCCCTTCCCCCAAATTATTAAATGTTTCTTTTTGCCACTGTGCTGTCCTTGGCCTTTGGTCCTGGTGGGTAACGTGCAGGCTGGGGCTGCTCCTGGGGACAGTCCTCCTTCCTAGGGTCAGGGGACACTTGGGTGTAGCACAAGCTGGAGGGATTGGGTGGGAGGGGGCTGGGGCCCCTCCCACCGCAGGTGCCCCTGCCACCCCATTGCTGGAGGAGGCAGAGTGGGTGGGACCAGACCCCAGACCCTCTCTCACTGTGCCCTGGGAGTTCTGGGGTCATGGTGGCCCGCTGGGGACGACCTTTGATGTGTTCCAGGACCCAGCACACCCAAGGCCTGGGCACTGCTGCTCACTGCACTGCTGGTCCTGGCCCCTCACCTGCAGGGCCCTGCTGGGGGAGGGTGGGTATGGGGCAGAGCATGTCGGCGGGTCTCCTCTGAGCCTGGCTGCTCCCATGTAGAAAGAGAGGTGATACTTAAAAACCTCTTTGATGAGACAGCCCACTCTGGGGGGAGGGGAAACGGAGATGAACATGAGGCTTTTTTCGATAAGACACAGTGAGGACGTGTTTCCGGGATTACAGTTAATGAACTTGTGACAGAGACTGGGCCCGTCACCAGAAGCCGGCACAGAGGCTCTGGTTCTGGGCGTCACAGCTCTACTTGGAGGGTCTTGGCATGTCACAAAGCGACAGTGCAGGGGTCCTGCTCGTTACCAAAGGCGTCTCTCAGGGCCCCCCAGCTGCCTGGGGAGGCCAGGGGTCTAAGCTGCCTCCTGCAGGGTCCTCCTCTCACCAGACAGGAGCCGCACCGCCAGCACACCTGCCTGTGAGTAGGCCTTTGGGGCACGGGGTCCCCCGGGCGGGGAGGGCCCCCAGGGTGCTGGGCTAGGTGTGCCTGACACCGGCTACCGCACACGGGGAAAGGCGACCTGAGTCTCTGCCCAGAGAGGGGGCGGCCTAGGCCTCCTTGGCGGAGGCCGGGGAGCCGGCCTGGAGCAGCAGGGCGCGGTAGGCGGGGGAACCGAGGAAGCGGGGGTAGGAGTCCCGGTGCATGAGCGTGTAGATCTGCAGCTGCGCGTCGTCGAAGGTGTGTGCAGACGGCTCCTGCATCTTCTTGTTGATGCCCTCCCGCACGCGGGAGTCCAGGCTCACCTCCTTGGGGGACAGGATGGACACGTAGTCCGAGTAGATGAGCTTCGCCTTCTCGTCCACCACGTGCTGGTCGGCCTCGGCCTTGAGCTCCTCGCAGGCCAGCCAGAAGAGCATGTTCTCCTCGCTGTACTCGGTGCGCAGAAAGGCCTGGAAGGCGATGCGCCCCGCAGGGCTGTGCATCAGCTTGTCGAAGGACTGCGCCCAGCTCTGCACCTCCTCGAGGCTCGGCGTGCTGCGGGGCACCGCCAGCGGGTCAGGCACATGCCCCGGCCCCCCAGCCCCCAGCCCGCGGCCCTACCCAGCCCAGACTCACCAGGCTTCGAAGCTGGGGAGGGACTGCAGCTTGCTCTCCCCAGGGGCCTGCCACGCACGCCGCTGCCCTTCCCTCCTGATGGCAGACATACGGGCCCCCGTGTCAGCACGGGGCGCTCAGCACAGGTGTGGACACGAGGCCTGGGGCTCTCCCACCTGTGAGTCCCCTGCAGGCGGCAGCCCAGTCCTGGGTCCTGCTCCTCCCTGTCCTTCTGTCCCAGCCTCCCACTTAAGCTGCCTTTGACCCAGGACTCTGCTGTCCTCTTGCCTTTGGTACTTTTGCGGGCTGCCAGTGCACCCCACCTGACCTCACCGCCCCCCCCACCCGAGGCCCCACTGCCAGAGTGGGAAAGCCCCCAGCCCGAGAGTCCTGTCTTCCCTCTGGCCCGTGGCACCAGGTCAGGTGGGCTCCGAACCCGTGCCTGCAAACACATCTCTCTCCAGGGCCGCGCAGATGGCTGGCAGGCCCCTCGTATCTGCCTGTCTGCACAGGACAGGCACCTGCTGCCCCAGCCCCAGCCCAGCCCCTCCCTTGGCCTCCAAAGCTGACTCTCAGCCAGTCCCAGCTCCTCACACTCTCCCACCCCCAGGCCACCCCTCTCCCATCTCAGGTCTGGGCGCTCATGGGCCACCAGGTCCCCTGTGGGTCCCCAGGTCCCCACAGCACCATCCAGATCTCTGAAAGGCACAAAAACTCCCAACAGCTTCCGCAGTGCCGGGAAAACCCTGGGGCCACCTGGAGGCCCCACGCCTGCTCCAGCATGCTACTCTGGAGGCTTGTCCCCAATGTCCCCAGGCAGGTCTCTGTTCTGCACCCCTCCACCTGACAGTAGGGTCCCCAGGGCCAGCAGGGGCCGGCAGTATGTGGCATCAGCAAGGCTGTGCTGGGTGAAGGGATGGAGGAGCACATGCAGGGCTGGCCAGTGCCGCCCTGCGGGCACAACACCACCCTGGGCCCCGGTCCCCTGCCACAAGAGCCGCACAGCCCCTGGACAGCGCTGGGGGTGGCAGGGGCATCCTGTCTGTGGGGGACACCTCAGAGGGTCATGGAGCAGGATGCTGGGCCAGGCCTGCGCAACCACCACTCCCCACCACTCCCCTCCCGATCGTACCAGGAGCATCTGCAGCAACAGCACCAGCACAAGCAGCAGGGGCTGCGGCCGGGGGCAGCCGGCGGCGCCGCGTCATGACTGGACATGGAGGGTGGCTGGTCCGCCTCCTCTGGCCCTGTGTGCTGGGGGGAGATGGGGCGCTTCAGCCACCAGCCGCACCGTGGGCCTACCTGCCTCTCCCCAGGGGCTGCCTCCTGGCAGCCGTGCTCCTAAGAGTAGAACACTCCCGGTCTCCCAGGTGCTGGGGGGCCCTCAGCTCCTCGTTGCCCCCCGGGGCAGAGACAGGGTAGAGGGGCGCACCTGCTTGTCAGCCTCATGCGCAGTGGGCATGGGTGGGTGCAGGCAGCCGCCGGGGCTCCGTGGTGCCGGCTCCAGACCCTCGCTGCAGCCTGGGAGTCTGAGGAGAGAGGCCCAGCTTCTCAGAGGACCCAAGCCCCCGGATGCACCCCCAGGGGTCCCGAGGGTGCCCGATGCCTTGCCTACACCTGCACCACAGCCTACACCAAGGCCGCAAAGGGTGCAGAGCCAGTGAGGAGGGGTCCCAGACAAGAAATCCACAGGAGGCTCTGGGACAACCCCATCTGCTCGGTCCCTGGGAAGCCGGAAACCTGGGTTCCTCTTTCTTGGTTTCCGGCTCCCGGCCCCTCCCAGGGGGCCTGGGGGCCCCAAATGTCTGTGGCTATCAGTTCGGAGAATAGGGGTGGTGGTCAGACATTCAGAACCCCCTCCCCAGCTCCCTCTGTGCTGGGTTTTCGGCAATTTGGGAAGTGCCAGGGGACAGCGTGGGGACGGCCACTTGCAGATCTGCCTGTGGGCCCCAGAGCGTCTGGGCCTGTTCGCTGGGTGGCAGGCTGTGCCTGAAGTGGGGAGGGTTGGGTGGGAAAAGGAACAGGACCTGCAGAGGGTGTGGGACATGGGGCGCACAGGTGAGGAGGGCTGTGAGCCTCCCCCCTCCCTCAGCCCTAGACGCAGCCCCTGGGAGCCCCTACCCCCAGATGGCCCCTTACCACCCGGTTTCCCGCCCTCCCTTCCCCCACCAGGCTACGGAAACCGCTGCCTTGCCACAGGGCGGGCACATCGGGGGAAGCAGGGGCAGCAGTGGGCGGGGGAGTCCTGCTCCCAGGTAGGGAACTGCGGGGTGCCCGGGGGAGGCGAGGGGTGAGTCCTTCCCTGCGTCTGCGCTGCACCTTCCGTGCTGGAGGCACGAGTTGGGTGAGCAGTGCCCCCTGCCAGCCCCACCGCAGATCCCGAGTCCACGTGGGGACAGCGGCAGTGCAGGGCAGGCAGTCAGCACCCTGGAGGCAGTGGTGACCGCCTCCTCACCACTGCCCTTGCCTGCACCCACCCCGGCCCAGCTGAGGTCTCACAGGGACCCGGAGACCCGGCGGGGCTGCCAGCGCACCTCCCTGAGCCCCCACCGCCTGCCTCCGATGGCAGGAAGCTCACAGCTTGGTTTCACTTTATTTTCTCATCCCTGAGAGGGGGGCCTCTTAATCCTTTTTGGTCCACGTTGGCCTGGAGGTGTCAGAGAAAGTGAGCGTGGATGCCAGACAGATGGTGCAGCTGGGCCCCTGCTGTGGCTGGCCAGGTCCCCATGGAGGTGACAACCAGCGCTATTCGCACTCAGGGCTCCCCCGCCCCCAGGGCCTGGGTGCTCAGGGGCCTCTGCCCTGACCTGAATGTGGGGGCAAGGCGCAGGCTCCTCTGGGACCCCAGCCCTTTACCACCTTGAGATCACAGAGAGGGACCCAAACTGGGTCCCACAGGCTCCTTCAGGCAAATGGGGAAGCAGCCGCCCCGCAGCCTTCCCGCAGGGGTCAAGTTTCTAGGGAAAGGAAGGGGTGTGGCTACCTCTGAGGTCTAGTAGCTGTGCCCTAGACTGTTGTGACTTCCCCAGCAGAGCCGTGCTTCCTCCTCTGCACCCCGCACTGTGCGAGGGGGCAGGGACCCAGTCCTTCGCCCCCACCCCCCAGCACCTGAAGATTGTACACACTTTAGCTGCCATTTCCAACTCCCCTCTGCAGTGTAGGGGTCCTGTCTGAGGGTGCAGGGCCCGGATGCTGGGGTCCAGGTTTGGGGCGGGGGGGGGGGACCAGTCCCCACTGTCCAGGTGGCAGGCCCTGGATCTGGTCACCTATCCCTGACTCGCTGCACCCTTTTCAGACAGTCTGGGGCCACCTGTGTCCCCAGGGCAACAGCTGCATCTCTGGGGCCAGTACAGGGTGTGAACTGGGGTTCCTGCCCCTCGTCCCTGCGTTTGGAGGGGCCTCCTTCCTCTTCCCCAGCCCCACACTTCACCACCCCCTAGTCTGGGATGAAAGAGGCTGGATAGGCAGAAAGTCCAGCCTCTGGGGACTCAGGCTCCCTCGGGAGCGGCTGCTCTGCTCCACAGAAGGAAAAAGAACGTCCCCAAGCCTGCCTGGTCCAAAAAAAGAATGAGAACGTGTGGCCGTCCCAGGGAAAAAAAGCCGGGACCTTTGGGGGTGGGGGCTGGCACAAGGGCTGTTCCCCCCTGACCCTGCTGAGTACCTTTTCCTGTCTGGGGCCCCGCCCCCCACTTGGCTGTTTGCTGAGCCCCAGCCTGGCTCCTCCAAGGCAGGCCGTTTTCCTAACCTCGCGCCCTCGCCCCCAGCTCACCTTTGCAATGACTGGGGGCGGGGGGCTCATTTTTCGCTCCCTCTTTCTGCTGCTAGGTTCCGGCTTGGAGGGGCTTGCCTCCTTTTGCAGAGACCCTTTCCTCCAGTCTCTGACACCCCCGCCACTACCTCCAGCAACTCGCCGTGGCGCCCCACTCACCAGCGACCCGAAGGCGAGGTGGGGGCGGGAGGGGCCAGGTTCGGTGGGGGCCCCACCCTCGTTGCCGAAGGGACGTGCACTGCAGCAGTAGGGACTCCAGTCGGACCGCAGGAGGTTCTCCCGTGGCTTGGGAGGCCGGCGCCGGCCCGCTGGGTGGGGGCGGGGGTCGCAGAGCCTCCCCTACGACTCGCGGGGCTGAGAGGCTGCCGCATCCAACCGAGCGCGGCGGACCGGGTGTCCCGCTTCGGCCCCTCCCCACCCGGCTGAGGGGGGCGGGAGACGCGGAAACCTGAGTTCTTCCGGCCCCCCCTTTGAGCAATCACTTCCCCAGGCTCTGAGCTGCAGAAAAGGGGAACCCGGTTGCAGCGCCCCTTCCCCCACGCGCGGAGGAGGGCAGACTCCAGTCCCGCGGCGGCCCAGGGTCCACGTGGACCCCACGGCGGGAGTTAATGGGGTGCGGATCCCGGAGCCTGCCCGCGAGGCTCCCGCCCCGCACCTCCCCGGGCAAGGAGGGGCGGGCAGAGCCGCGGTCCTCTGCGCCGCGCGCGCGCGCACTCACCGGCCGCGTCCCCGAGCTGCTCGCGCCGCCGCGCGCGTGGCCCGCGCTCCGAAGTCCGGCCGGATCGTCGCGGCCGGGGCGCAGGGTGGTGTGCGCAGGCGCCTGAGCCGCACTTCCCCAAAGCGCGGGGCAGGGACTTCCTCGCGCGGGGAGGTGCCCGGCGCGCCCCGCCCCGCTCCGCAGCCTCTGCGCCCCACTCGCCCCTTCCTCACCACCCCGCCCGGTCCCGCCCGGCGCCTCGGTCCCCGCCGTCGCTTAGGCCGGCCGCGGTAGGCGAGGTGCTACTGCTGGGGCCTCTGGCCCCAGGGCGGTCTGAGGGAGTTCTGGAGCAGCTGGGGGTGTGGCCCCCCGCCCCTCGACAGTGCCCAGCCCGGGACGTTCTGGCTTTGCCATTCATGTCCCGGTCCAGTGTGGGGCACAAGAGCCCTCGAGACTCCGGCGACCCCGTGTGCTACTTGCCACGCTTGAATAAGGAGAGGCCGCGGGAGAGGACTGCCCTGGGGTGGTTGTGCCCGGCGTCTCCAAGGCCCGGTGCCCTCGCCTTTCCACCGGGCTTAGGAGTGCTCTGTCTCCGTGCTGTGAGGGGCTCAGAAAAAGAGGGGCAGGGGTCCCGGGCCGCGGCGCGGTGGATGCTGGGGGCGTGGGTTCTTGCATCTGAAGTTACCAAATGTCCCTATCTGTGGGGCCCGGCTGAGTCCCTTGTGACCCCTTCTGTGCCCCAAGGGGTCCTACAGTTTAAAGCCACATCCTCCCATTTGCCACGGGTGTCCTGCCCCTGCTCTCGGGCTGGCTCACCTCCTATTTCATGATCTGGTACAGCTGTCAGTTTGGTTCCTTCTCCAGCCAGCTTTCGGACAGTGTCACGGTGGCCCTGACTGTGGTCTGGAGGTGGCCTGGTCTCTCAGACCACGGACGGCTCCCATCCCCGCTCAGGCACACAGCCCGGTCAGCTCGGGATGCCGGGTCCTGCTCACAATGACTCCCAGTCGCGCAGGCCACCATGTGCGCACGTTCCCTGAACTCCGTGAGATGCGAAGGGAAGTGGACATTCCACATGCACTCTTCATGTATTTGGCAAGTGTCTGGGTGTCCCCTGCGTGCCAGGCAGTAGGGCCTTGCACTGAGACCAGCCCCAGAGCAGAGAAGAAGCAGCCTGCAGACTGGGTGACAGTGTCCCCGTATTCTCTGTACAGTGTCCCCGTATTCCATGGGAGGATCCCAGGTGAGCTGGGCTGGAACTCACTTGAGGCTATGCAGCAGGTAGTGGTGCAGGTGGGACTTGAATCCAGGACCCTCTGTGCAGAGCATGAGCTTGCTGCCCCAGGGACGCAACTGAGCCTCACACCCCCGTGCACTGAGCTCTGCCCATGTGCTCTGCTCTCACAGGTGAGGAGTGTGGCTGTGCCTGTCTAGGAGGGCAGAGGCCGTGCTGGAGAAGAGGGGGGGGCAAGAGCAGAGGTGACAGGGCCCTGGAGCTGGGGTACCTCTTGATGCTGCAGGCCCAGGGGGCGTGACCACCACGTGGACAGACTGGCCAGGACAGGGCTGAGGCTGGACACCTGTCCAGAGAGGCTGCTTTTTCTTTAGCCCCAGTTACAGTCCTCAGAGGTAGGTCCTACAAAGACGGGCCAGCACCTGACCCAGGTCACACAGCCAGGGTGGTCCCTTGGTGTGGTGTCTCCACCCACCTCCCAAGAAACGTGTGGGGCAGCTGGCTGTGGGTGAGGGTCCACACACTTCTGTCCCCCCTTGGGCCATGCCTTCACGGCCTCGGGCCACCTGGGCCTGGTCTCCATTCCCCTTGCCTCTGCCCTTCTGGGTCTCTTGCTCCTCCCCTGGGGACTGTCTCTGTACAGTGTCCCCGTATTCCATGGGAGGATCCCAGGTGAGCTGGGCTGGAACTCACTTGAGGCTATGCAGCAGGTAGTGGTGCAGGTGGGATTTGAATCCAGGACCCTCTGCGCAGAGCATGAGCTTGCTGCCCCAGGGACGCAACTGAGCCTCACACCCCCGTCCACTGAGCTCTGCCCACATGCTCTGCTCTCACAGCGGCAGCCGCCTGCAGGCCCCGCCACTTTTCCTTGGCCGCTGTCCTTGGTCTCCTCTGCAGAACTAGGGTCCCCTCCATGGGAACCAAAGGGTGCCCCATGTGCCAGACATCTGTGGGGCCACCTTCTTGCTGGTCTTCTCAGGGTTTCGTGCCTCTGTCTTGTCCCTCTGTCCTTGGGACTGCCTCATGTAGGTGGCCCCTCCCTTATGGAGCAATCACTGTGTGGTGGGCAGGGTGCCGAGGGAGACCCTGGAGACTCCATTTCAGATTCAGGAAGAAATGGAGGCTCAGAGAAGTAAGGAAACGAAACACGCTTTTACTAAACAGATGAAGTCGTCCCGCGCCCTGGGACATCCCCAGGAGGCAGAGCACTGGGGTCCAGGTTGCAGGGAGCTTGGCCATCAGGGCCAGGGCTGGCTGTCACCCAGTGCACGTCGAGGTAGTAGTAGTCACCACCTCTGGACAGAGACTGCCTCCCTGCGTCTGTCTCTCTGCCCCTGGCCCAAGCCACCACCCCCTTCCCCTGCCTGACGACCTCCCTGCCACCAGCACCACACGGAGATCTCCCACCTGCAGCTGCCAGGCCCACGCAGTTCCGGATGTGGTGAAGCCCGAAGGCAGCAATGGCCCAGAGAGAGGGCAGGGCCACGGCTGTGGGAGAAGGGCCCCATGCGGCTGTCCCCATCCTGAGCTGGGGGGCGGGAAAGTGACTGCCACTGAGCAGGATTCCTTGCCAGACCCCAGCTCTGATGTCAGGGGGTAAAGAACGCGCCCCTCCAGCCCGTTCTCTGGGCTTCTCCACAGCTCACTCAGCAGGAAGCCCTGGCTGCCCTTGTCCGAGGCCCTGCAGCCTGCTGGTCGGGGCTGGGAGGGGTGGCTGAGGTACGCCCCAGGTTCAGCAATCAGCAAGAGTCTTCTCGAAGGTCTGTCAAGGAATTTGGAGGCTCTTCAGAATCCAGAAGCTTTGCAGAAGTGGGTTTTTCCACAGGGGGCAGGGGTAGTTTCCTTCCTCCTGGGTGCGTGTGTGGGGGGGAGTCACTGGTAAGGGAGATGGAGTGGGGCAGAGGAGGTCCCCAAGAGGGGCGGCAGGGGCCTCCCTTCCGGAGCTGCCCCTTCTCCAGCCTCTGAGTTCTCTGGAGGACCCCGCAGCGCGGCCGGCCGACTCCCCGAAGACCAGCCCCTGGGCCTGTGCCGTTTGTGCCCCTGGCCAGAATGCCACTTCCCTCTCTGAGCCTCTGACGGGATGACCTGCGGGCCAGGGTACCTCTTGGGAAATACTTTTTCCCTGAGGCTGTCCTGACTTCTGGGCTGTGGCAGTTGCTGAGCCAGGTTCTTCTTGCCCCTCTCCTGGTCCCTATGGACTCACAGGGCAGAGGCTGCCTGGCGGGGGCAGCCTCAGGTATGGGGGTTCAGGGTGTCCCTGTCCCCTAGTAATCTGACACCCGCCCACTTGCACCTTCCTGCCTTCGTGGAGGGGCTCCACTCTGTGTCGCCCGGTGTCTGACTTCCGATGCGGGAGAGGCAGCGTCCGTACCCACCCTTCCCTCCAGGGGGACCCAGAGCCAGAGTGTAAAGACCAGCAGGCGCTCGCTCGGAGACTGAGAACTTTACTGGGGAGGGCCGCGCAACAAGCGGTTGCAGTAAGCAAGGAGATTGCCACCATTGATTTTCTCCTCCAGGATGGTCTCCACGCGCCTCCGCTGCGGGGAAGAGGGGCTGGGGCCAGGTGCGCAGGGAGGCGGGCGGGGCCCGCTTTCCACCCCCTGCCCGGGTTTGCAGGCACCTCTTGGCGGTCCAGGGGGTCCGGGATGCGCGTGGGCTTCAGCTGCGGCGGCAGGAACATCTCCAGCCGGATGGCGGCGCGCGCGGACTTCTGCTGCTCGATGAGCAGCGAGATCTCCTCCGCCTGCGGGTCCGGCGTGGGACGTGGAGGTCTTTCTGAGCCTACGAGACGTCTGCCCCGCTCGGCTCTCCACGCAGAGCACCCAGCCCCACCCGCCCCCTCCCGTCGGGGCCCCAGTCGTTCCGCATCCCCTTTCTTCGGCAGGTCTCCCCTGCAGGCCTGCTGCGCGCCCCCTCCCTCCCCAGCCTGCGGGCCCCTCTGCTCACCCTCATGCGGGTGTAGCGCAGCCGCAAGGCGCGGAGTCTTCCGCGGGCCTCGGCTGCCTTGAGGACGCCGAGCAGCCGGCCCTGGCGCTCCGCCGGCGGCTCGAGTGACTGCGTCCACGCCCGCGGGTCGGGCATGCAGTACCCCAGCTCTGCCGACTCGCGTGGGAGGATGGAGGGGGCCGCGCCCACGTCCTCGAGCAAGTCGCCGAAGAGCAGGTGGCGGCGGCACTGCTCGGGGCGCATGGCCGCGAGCGCCTCCTCGGTCAGGGCCCAGCCCGGCTTGGGGCGCTCCCTTGCAGGTGCCCCCTTGGCGGGCTTCTCAGGGGACCCTGCGCCCTGCACGTCGTTCCCGGCTCGCTCCCGCGGGGCTCTGTGCCCGGCCTCCTTTGGCGCCGGCGAGGGCTGCATCCTCGGCCTTGCCAAGGGAAGAGGGCGTCCCCTGGTTGGTGCCCGAATGGGGTCCGTCGTGCACCTGCCCCTCCCCTCACCCCCGGTCTGGCTGGACTTGTCGAGAAGCCCCGCAGCCCGCTTAGGTCCCGCACCTCCAGCCACGGCCTCTTTGCTCAAGCCCAGCTCGAGTCCCCATCAGCCCCGTCCTCAGCCTCGCAGCCTGCTAGAACTTTCTGCGCCTCGGAGTTTCAGGAACTTCCCTTCCTGGCCACGGGCTGTCTCTGTGTCCACTGACAAAGCGCTGAGACCCCTGAGTGGACCTCAGGCCCGGTGCAGGGATGGAGATCAGATGAGGCCACTCTTGGAGGTTGGTAGACCCGCCCCCACGACGCTGGGATCCTCGACGTGCCCCAGTTCCCTGTGTCTGCGGTCGCCGCTCAGTCAGCAAGTCCCCACCCCGCTGGACCCCCCGAGGCCGAGAGCCACGCGGACAGCTGGCTGGCTGCGGGAGCCCCGTCGGCCCGGTCTGCCCCCTGCTGGTCTGGAGGGAGGACGCGCGGACAGAGCCCAGGGAGGAGGGGCTCGAGGAGGGAGGGCCCCCGGGGGCGTAGAGGGAAACCCCCTGCGCGTCCCGGTTCAGCCCACAACACCCCGGGCCCCCGATCCCGGTTCGGGTCCTGCGCCCCGCCCTCCCACAGCCCATACCTTCCGCCTTCTGGGGTCCGAGCGTCCCACAAAGCCCCTGCTCTCTGTGACCTGTTGACGCGGTTGCCCGGCAACCGGGAGTCCCACCCCCAACCCGACGGGGGCGGAGCGGCCACTCGCGAGCGCCGTGGGCACAACCCGGTCCTGGGGCGCGGGGGCGCCGTCAGCCCAGGACGAGGAGCCCGCAGCGGCCCCAGCCGGTGGAAGACCCTGGAGGTGGCGAGCGCCAGCTTTTCCAGCCCCGGTGCGCTTTCTCTCCTTTCTGGGAGCCCCGCACGCGCCGCGCCGGGGCCCGTGCGCCCTGCTTCCCGGCGGGGGAGGTCCTTGGCGGTCGGGTTTGACCGCGCGAGGCTCAGCGCTGAGACCTCCGTGCCAGGCCCCGCCCCCGCAGCCGCGGGTGTTCACAGACCCCGGGAACGAGGCGACCGCTGTCCTCTTCCGGGGCGAGGTGGGGCCCCAGGCTCCCGCGAGACCAGACCCGGGGGTCGTGCCCAGCCCTCGCCCTCTGGTCCCGTGCTTCTGAAACCCGTTGTGTACTCGTTCATTCCACGCCATTCGACAGCCAGTCCACGTCTCAGCTCGTTCCGTGCCTCACGCCTGTGGCCGCGGCCTGCTCTGCAGCTCACTGGCTCCTGTGCTCGCCGCGCAGCTCGCATTGCGCCCATTGTAGCGTCAGCTCGCGGTTTGTCCAGGGCTGTGGCTTCCGCGGGGCCAGAGGGCAGTGTGGCCCCTGGGGCCCAGGACGGCGCCTGTTTGGGAGTTCAGGGCCTGAGCCCCTGACGGGTCCCAGCTCTGGAGAGGGGTCTCAGCCAGGCTCTGGCCTCTCTGCGGGGGTCTGCAGACTGTCCGTGGTCATTGGACGCTTGCTCTGGCCTCCTGGTGAGAGGGTAAACTGAGTCTCTGCCCCCAGGTTCCACAGAAGGACCAAGGAGCCTCCAGCCGCCCCCAGGTGTTTGCACAGAGGCTCCCTGGGGGCAGGAGCGACGGGTTGGCTGCCGGGGGCAGTGGCGGGAGGCCAGCCTCTCGGGTCTTTGAGGGCCGTGGGGCCGAGCTTCCAGCTCCTCCTGGAGACCGTGGTGCATGCGTGTGGGCCCAGGGGCCAAGGACCGTGATCTTTCTGCCCGCCTGTTCTCTCATGTCTGCCCGTGTGCCTCGCACACACTGTGGTGTGGGCTTGAGTGTGTGACACGTGTGTTTGTGCATCCCTGAGAGTGAACCCGTGTGTGTGTGTTGCCGTGTGCCTCTGTGGGCATCTGTGTGTTCGCAGGCACGGGCGCCTGTGTGCCCCTGTGTGTCTCTGTCGATGTGTCCCATGTCCACACACGTGTCCCTGAGTCGGCTGCCGCGAAGATGCAGAGAAAAGTCCTGGGGGACAGCTTTGGAGGCTGAGTCCTGGGGCATCTGCCTGCTCTGTCCTCTCCCAATTCGCAGGTATCCTAGCGACGCTGTGTCCGTCACCTAGCAACCAGGTCCCCATCCTTGGAGACGGGTGCTAGGAGCAGGGTCTGCGATGTGTGAGCAGAGGCTGTACCGGAAGAGAGACCTCGTGCCTGGGTGGGGCTGCCGACTCCGCTGAGGAGCCCCCATGGCCTGTGGCCCCAATGCGAGGGTGAGGGTGCTGAGGGCCCGGCCTGGGAGGGAATGATGCTCAGACGTCATTCCGGGACCCCACTGTGGGACAGGCCTCCTTGGGGTGTCTCCAAGTGACAGAGAGACCTGGGTTCAAACCTGCGCCTGCCACCTTGACAGGTGGCTCCACACCCCTGAGCCTGAACACTCTGTCTGCAGGAAGGTGGTGCGCTGGGCTGGGTGTGGCGCAGACGGGTGAGCTCATGCTTGTGCCGGCCTGGAGCCCAGCAGGTGTGCGGCACACCGTCGGTGCACAGGGCACACAGCAGAATCCAGGGACCTTGCCTGCTGACAGCAAGACTCTGGCTGCCCCCTGGCCAGCCAGGCAGGGGCACTGCTGCGTCCACTCCCGCTGGCCCGTGGCGGGCGGCTCAGCCCCGCGGGGCCTCTGGCAGGACCGGTCTGCATCTGTGCAGGCCCCTCTGCGGGTGGGACGTGCCCCCCGCCCGTGTCCCAGGCTGTGTGTGTGTGTGTGTCTCCCCACTTCTCTGTCCCCTGTCCTTGTGTGAGTGCCCGTTCCTGTGCATCCCCATGTGCCTGTCCCTCAGTCCCCACGGGTCCTTGTGTGTCTGTCCACGTGTCTGTGTTCCTGCGTCTGCATCCGAGCCAGTCGCTGTCTGGGCTCTGTGGGTCTCAGCCTGTCTGTCCTTCATCTCTCAACTTGTGCCCTGGTCCTTGTGTCTGTCCCACCCAGGGTGGGGCCCGGTGAGCCCCCACCCCTGCGGCCCCTCCTCCAGCCTGCACAGCCCCTCCCCCGCTGGAGCCGCAGCCTGTGCCCCTCCCCCGCTCTGTGCGCCAGGCGGCTGCGTCTCGTCTGGCGTCTGCTGAGGAGCAGCTGCCACTGCACGGCGGCCGCTGCAGCCCCATCCGGACCCGGCGCTGGCGCAGGGCAGGGTCTCCCAGCCTGCTCTCTCCTGGGTTAGGGTCTCCACAGCCCCGGCTGCCCCGGAGCCGCCCAGGTAAGGCCTGAGCTGTGGGGGTCAGGTGTGGGGGTGAGCTGCAGCCAGCCTGCGGCTCGCAGGGAGGGGCGGGAGGAAGCTGAGCTCGGCCGCCTGGTGCCCTGCACCCCAGGTATTTCTGGGCATGTCTTGGCCCCTTTTGTGCCTGTGTGTGCGTGCGGGCAGGTCTGGGCATCCGTGTGTGCGTGCACATGCATGTGTCCCTGTGCCCATGAGCACACGGGCAGCTGCGTGTGTTCCAGTGCCTGTGGGTGGACACATGTCCTGGCATGTGGCTGCATCTGCACACCCCATGTGGGGGTCTGTGTCCCTGCGTGTGCACACATGCTCTGTGTCTGCGCACACGTGCTCGGTGTGTGCCCCTGTCAGCGTTTCACATCTGCATGCCTCCGTGTGTCCCTGTGTGTGCGCAGGTGCCTCTGGGACCCTGGGTGCCTGTGGGGCCCACGCACCCGCGGGCCCGTGCACACTGCCTGGAGGCCTGGGCTGGGGGCTGGGCGCTGTGGTCACGGGTCCCTGTGCCCTCCCAGGTGCCCAGTGGCTGCGCACTCAGGGCAGCAGCATGGACTGCCTGTTCCCCACCCCTCCCTGGGGCATCGACGGCAGTGACCTGCAGGGCAGCCTCTCCGGCCCCAACCACAGCCTGCTGCCCCCTGACCTGCTGCTCAACGTCAGCCACGGCGCCTTCCTGCCCCTCGGACTCAAGGTCACCATTGTGGGGCTCTACCTGGCTGTGTGTGTCGGGGGCCTGCTGGGGAACTGCCTGGTCATGTATGTCATCCTCAGGTGAGCTGGGCCCTGGCGAAGCCCCTCGGGGGAGTCCCATGCCACTGCAGAGGGGAAACTGAGGCGGGGTTGTTCTGGGTGAGGGGGGCAGGTGGTCAGTTGTCCTGTCAGGGGGTGGGGTTCTGCCTGAGGTCCTGAGGGTGGGGGCCTCAGCTCCTCAGGGTGGGGGCACCAAACTACAGGGAGAGGGAGGGGACAGGCCAGCCCTACTGTGTCCCGGACGGACCGTCACCCTGACTCCTGACAGAGGACGCCCCCGGTTCTAGCCGTGGGCCAGGCTCCCAGCCAGGCTGCTGCAGGAGGATCACACGGGCCCTACAGGGGCCCTGAGAGGCAGCCCCGGCCAGTCCAGGCTTGGGCTCCTGTTCGTGGCTGGCATTGGGCTCTAACACCTGCGGGGCGGCCAGGCTGCGAGGTCCCCACACACCAGAGGGACAGTGTGGGGGGTGGTGTGGGCAGAGCGTGTGGGGACAGTGTGGGGGGACACAGAGGGGACATGCACAAAAACGTGTGTTCACGCACACATGTACGCATGAACGTGTGCATCTCTGCACACCAATGCACACACAGGAACACATACCTTTACAGGCGAGTGTGTGTCCGTGAGCGTGCACTGCATGGTGTACATTCACGTGCACACACAACACACATGAATGCACACATGTTCAAAGTGAAAGTGTGTACATGCAAGTACCAGTGTGCACACACGTGTATGCCCGTAGAGAGAAACACATGCAAGCGTGTGTGTGCCTGAGCATGTACACACATGTGCGTGTAACTGGGTGTGTGCATAACATGTGTGGGTGTCGCACACGTGTGCATGGTGTTGTGTTGGTGTGTGTGGTGTGCAAGCTCAGGCGAGGTGATGAGACAGCAGCTGCCCCTCCCCCGTGCTGGCCCCAGTCCCAAGCCGGTCTCTCTTTAAAGGCCTTTACCTTTTCAGAGTGGAGTCAGGGTCACGGTGAAGTTGAGAGGAAAGCACAGAGATCCCCGTGCCCCCCCGCCCCACAGACGCCCTGCCTTCTCCGTCGCCGATGGCCCCACCAGCAGAGCATGAGGTTTACAATTAATGAGTTCATTTGGGCACATGGTAACCACCCCGGGTCCACAGTCTGCACCAGGGCAGCTCTCGGCGCGGTGTGTTCTGGGGCCTGGACAAACGGACAGTGTCGTGTGTCCACCGTCACCGTGTCACACTGAGCAGTGTCACTGCCCTGTGCACCCCTACTTGGCCCACCCCCCACCTGAATCTCTGGCCAGCCCTGGCTCTCCCTGTCTCCATGCTTCAGCCGGTCCCAGAACGTCCCAGAGCTGGGACCGTGGCCTGTGGCCTTTTCGGGTCGGCATCTCTCACTTAGTCCAGTGCGTTTCAGCTTCTCCACGTCTCCCTGGGAGCTGGGAGCTCATTTCTTTGTGGTGCTGAGTAATATTTTATTGTCTGGATGGACCACAGTTTATCCATCCACCCACTGAAGGACATCTTCGTTGCTTCCAAGTTTGGCGGTTGTGAATAAGACTACTATAAATATCTGCGTGCAGGATTTTCTGTGGACGGGGCTGCCGACTCCTTCGGTAAATACCAAGGGGTATGGTTGCTGGGTCATGTGAGCCTGTTTTGTTTGGTAAAAAAACACCGAACTGCCTTCCACAGCGGCTGCCCCACCTGCTCCCCACAAGTGGGGCCCAAATGTCCCTGCGGCTCCCTGTTCCCTGGCGCTGGGTGTCATCCCTGCTCTGGGTTCTGGCCACTCTGATAGGTGCGGTGGCATCACGTTTAGTTTGCGTGTCCCTGGTGACGTGGGATGGGCGTGTCTTGTTTGCTCACCTGCGTGTTGTCCTCGGCGAGGGGTCTGTTCAGATGTTGAGCCCGTTCCTCATCCAGCCATTTGCTTCCTTACGTCTGAGTGTCAGTTCTTTGTGTTCTGGATAATGGTCCTGGGTATGGGTGTCTTTGGCAAATTCTCTGTGCTGGTTTTCTCATTTCCTCGACCCTCTGCTGTTCACTGGCTCTGTGGCCTTGAGTGGCCTCCTGCACACAGTGGGGGTCGGAACAGCACTTTTGGAAACTTAAATATGATAAAATCCACGTGAGGAGCCTGGCTCAGGTGCCCGCCATCAGCATCGCTATGGCTGTTGTTACTGGGTCATAATTAAGGCTTCTGGGCTTGTTCTTCATCCCCCTCAAAGAGGCAGAACTAACCGTCACGGCAGTGTGCTCCGCACGGAACATGCCCATCTCTGGTGTTGCCGCTGCCAACACTGTCACCCTCCATCACCATCATCATCATCGCCATCATCATCATCACCATCATCACCATCACCATCACCACCATCATCACCATCACCATCATCACTCACCATCACCATCATCATCACCATCACCATCATCATCACCATCACCATTGTTATCACCATCACCATCAACACCATAATCATCACCACCACCATCATCATCATCACCCTCCGCCACCACTGTCAAAACTGGCCCTTCACTCCACAAGGACAGATGGAACGAGCACCCACGTCCCCCGGCTCTGTTCCCAGTGCTTGGATACAATCAGAGCCGTCAGCGCCCCCGTCCCGTCACTGCCACCATCTCCCGACTTGATGGCAGGAGATCTGCGTGGCCTGGGAGGCCTGTGACGTGTTCTCACTGACCTGCGGCCCTTGGGGAATCTGGCAGATGGAGGGACAGCCTTTAAGCCATGAAGGGCCTCGGGGGAGATCGACAGGAGGAGGCAGCTCCTTCTCTCCCGGTTCCCAGCCCTTCACCCCGCGCTCTGCCCCACCTCCCACCCCTTCTGCAGAGCAGCCCCGTCATGATGCTAGGAGCCCTGTTGTGTGTGCTAGAAGTACCCGGAGCTTGTTAAACGGTTAGTCCCCAGGCTCAGTGCCCTGGGGCCCGCCTTTTAGCGAAGGCCTCAGAGTGGGTGCCCCTCCCAGTGGCTTTGACCCCAGTCCAGCCAGTGTCCAAATGAAGCTGTCCTTGTCCCCTCCCTGTGCCCCCTGCAGACACACCAAGATGAAGACAGCCACCAACATCTACATCTTTAACCTGGCCCTGGCAGACACCTTGGTCCTGCTGACGCTGCCCTTCCAGGGCACCGACGTGCTCCTGGGCTTCTGGCCGTTCGGGAACGCCCTGTGCAAGGTCGTCATCGCCATCGACTACTACAACATGTTCACCAGCACCTTCACGCTCACCGCCATGAGCGTGGACCGGTATGTTGCCATCTGCCACCCCATCCGCGCCCTGGATGTCCGGACGTCCAGCAAGGCCCAGGCCGTCAACGTGGCCATCTGGGCCCTGGCCTCCGTCGTCGGCATCCCCGTGGCCATCATGGGCTCGGCGCAGGTGGAGGATGAAGGTCAGTCGGGGGGGCCGCTCCTCCCCGGGCCGTGCTCCCCGCCCCCCGTAACCCTGCCCCTCTGCCCACAGAGATCGAGTGCCTGGTGGAGATCCCTGCCCCGCAGGACTACTGGGGCCCCCTGTTTGCCGTCTGCATCTTCCTCTTCTCCTTCGTCATCCCCGTGCTGATCATCTCCATCTGCTACAGCCTGATGATCCGGCGGCTGCGCGGCGTCCGCCTGCTCTCGGGCTCCCGGGAGAAGGACCGGAACCTGAGGCGCATCACGCGGCTGGTGCTGGTGGTGGTGGCCGTGTTCGTGGGCTGCTGGACGCCCGTCCAGGTCTTCGTCCTGGTCCAAGGGCTGGGAGTCCAGCCGGGCAGTGAGGCAGCGGTGGCCGTGCTGCGCTTCTGCACCGCCCTGGGCTACGTCAACAGCTGCCTGAACCCCGTCCTCTACGCCTTCCTGGATGAGAACTTCAAGGCCTGCTTCCGGAAGTTCTGCTGCGCATCCGCCCGGCGCCGGGAAGGGCCGGCGTCTGACCGCGTGCGCAGTGTCGCCAAGGACATGGCCCTCGCCTGCAAGACGTCCGAGACCGTGCCGCGGCCCGCGTGACTAGGCGTGGACCTGCCCATGGCGCCCGTCAGCCCGCAGAGCCCGTCCACGCCCAACACGGAGCTCACCCAGGTCACTGCTCTCTAGGCTGACACACACCCGAGCCCTGGCGTCGCCAGCTGCTGGGGGCTTCCCTGGGGCCTGGAGGGCCTGGTGACATCGTGGGGAAGGTCAGAGCATGAAGGCTGCCCCACACCCCGTCACGCCACACCTGTCCTCCTGGTGCCGGGCGGGGGAGGGATGTGCAAGAACTCACCAGCGGGCGAGCTGGCCGGAGCTCAGCCAACACACCTGTGAGTCATGGAATTCCACAGCCTCTCGCCTGCTGCGCCCTGCCTGCTCCGGGGGGCACACTTGTGGGGGCGTGACAGTGTGTGTACAGTCCCGTGCCCCTGTGCCATGGCATGCCTGCAAGGAACCTGCGGTGTCTCTTCGGGGACTGGCCTTGAGCCGGAGCTGCTGCTCTGGATTTGCCCGAGCTGCATGCTGGTGTGGCTTCGTTGCCCCCCACTTCCACTTCCTGTCAGGGAGCCATCCCACCCAGCAGCGCCCTGAACTACTGCGCCGCAGACGTGGCCGTCCAGGTGTGTGGGGCTGGCGTAGGGTTGGGAGTGGGGCTGCTCTGTCTGCCACTTGCAAAGCGGCCCATGTGCCTGGTCTTGACTGCTTGGTGCTGGGGTCCCTCCTGGGGGTCCCTGGGCCCTGCTGCAGCTTCTCCTTCACAGCGTCTCCTTTCCTTGAATTCAGAGGTCAGTGGCTGTGCTGCTGGCCAGAACTTGTGCGCTGTTCGGGTCTCGGTGGCTTGGACAGGGTGGCGATGGGGACAGGTTTTGCTCTGCACCAGCAGAGACTCAGCCCCTGCTTCATTCCCAAGCCTCCCGTTGTCCGTGGGGAAGGCCAGGGCTCCGGGCGCCAAATCACGCGGTTCCAGTGCTGGGGCTTGGCAGGGCCTGCTGAGCGGGACTGGCCTGGGCTGGAGGACGCTGGTGGGCAGAGTCTCCCTCCTGTGGTCGTGAGAGAAGCGCCCCCGCAAGTCCGCCGATGGAAGCTGCAGCTTGGTGACTTTGCAAACCATCCTGCAGCATTGAGAAGACTCCACCTCCACCCGTGAGCCGAGCTGCAGCAGCCCTAGGCCACGTGACCTTGGGCACCTGTGAGGAACAGGAAATGCTGACTCTGGCAGGCGCCTGCTTCTGGAGCCAGGCCCTGCAGGGCCGGTCCTGGGCCAGAGCTGCCGTGGTGCTTTCCTGCGGAGACTGAAAGCTGTGTGACCTGGCCGTGCACCTCCGTGTCTGTGTGCATGTGACCGCGTGACCCGCATGCGGCCAGCCCGAGCCTGTCTCCAGGGCCCACAGTAACCGTGCCCACCCATAGGCCCTCCCCTCTCAACTGTGATTCTGGCTCCTGCTGGGCGGCTGCGGGGCACCTTCTCTGGGAGTGCCGTGTGTGGGCCTCCCCCTGCTCTGGCTCCTCACTGTCCCACTCTGTCCTTAGTGGAGTGTCCCCCCGCCCAGGCTCCAACTTTGGTACAGGGTGCAACGACTTTATTTATTTTTAGAGAGGAAGGGAGGGAGAAAGAGAGAAACAGCCACGTGTGCGCCCCCTACTGGGAACCTGGCCTGCAACCCAGGCATGTCCTGACTGGGAATCGGACCAGTGACCCTTTGGTTTGCAGGGCCGACGCTCAACCTCCTGAGCCACGCCAGCCAGGGCCCACGGTGTGGTTTTATACAAGTTTTAATGACAGGCGCTTTGCTGTTAAAAATTTAGCATCAAGAGAAAGCTTGGGAAGAATGGGCCACTTGGCAGTGTGAAGGGCGCTCAGGGCTGGTGGGGTCGGGGGGGGAGGGGGCTCCAGTGTGGCCCCCAGAGGCTGTGACCCCTCTGCCGCCCAGGCACCAACTGTCCGCCTGCGCTGACCAGCCGGGCGTTTAAAAGTGGACACAGCCAGCGTGTGGGCTGGACTTAGAGACGTGCTTCTGATGAAGGGAATGCGGCTGCGCCCCGTGGTCCACCCTTGGGCCCGCGCCCTGCCCACGATGCCCAAGCGGCCCTGCAGAGTGTCCACAAATGGAGGACTGTGAGCTGCGGCCCACCAACCCACGAGGGGCCCAGAGTGGAGCCTCGGCCCTCAAGAGCCTCCCTGAAGCTGCCCTCAGGTTCCTGACCTGCAGCCTGTGGCGGGCACCCCTCTGAGACAGGGGCAGGCTGGTCTCACAGAGAAGCAACGTTTCCTGGTTTCCCCGTGCATATAAGTTATGTTTGCTGTATGCTGTAGCCTATTAAGTGTGCAATAGCAATGTCCAAAACAGCAACAATGTACACACCTTAATTACAAAACCCAGCGTGGCAGCCATTGGTCCCCTCCCGCTCCCCTGGGCTGGCTCTGCACAGTGCAGCCCAACGCTGCCCCCTGTGGCCAGCCCTGAACACTGCTGCGGTGGGGCAAGGACGGTCTGGGGGTGACTAGGGGTGGGGAGGGGACACCTGTGGCACCAGCCCAGGCCCCTCAGCGTCCTCCCTGAAGAATAAGCAGGACACTCCTGAAGGGGGTCCTGGGGGAGAGGGGGGCCCAGGGGAAGAGCCCCAGGCTTGGTGGTTTGGGAACTCTGAAGAGTCAGGCACTAGTGGGTCCCTTCCCCCCAGGAGTTCTGCTCTGGGCTTGAAGTCTGTCACCCCGGAGCCTGGTCTGTGCCGGGCCAAGCCTGGTGGGGGTCACTGCAGGCTTCCCAGGAGGTAGCCTCTGAGCTGTGTTTCCGGGGAGAGGGGGCCCGGGGGAGGGAGTGAGGCTGGCGGGAGAGTTGTGAGTCTCGGTGGGGTGAGGTCTGAGGGCAGCCTCGCCGCCCCCCATCCCCACCCCACAGCGCTGGGAGGGGATTGCACTGGGGCGCTATCTGGGGGTGTGGTGTGTGCAGAAGCTTTGGGCAGAGTGACACGTCATCCTGGCTGCTGGGTGGAGGGTGGACAGAGGCATCGTGGCTGCAGTAGGTGGCCGGTGGGGACTGGAGCTAGTGCCACCCCAGCGTGGTGGAGGTGACCGGCAGGGGACGTGGGAGACAGCCTGGATGAGGGCTGCGACTTGGAGGGCAGTGATGGATGCCAGCGTCCCTGAGGACAGAAAGGCAGTGAGAGCCGTGTTGGGAGACGTGGGCTGGAGTCTCAGCTGCCAGCTGATGGGATGGACGCCCCTGGGGGCCTCCTTGGTGTTGGCGGCAGGATCAAACCCCACACCTCGAAGTGGCAGAGGAGCTGGTCCAGGGTCTCTCACGGGTGGAGAGGAGCCTGGGGCTGAGGGCACCGTGGGGGTCAGGCTGGGAGGGGCTGACCACTGTCACCGCCAGAGGGGGGCTTCCGTGCTGGGCACACATATGTGCGAGGTCTAGTGTGTGCACATGTCCATGTGGGTCTGCTTGTACATGCGTGTGCGTGCACTGGGCTCTGTCTTGCCGCTCTGGTCTCTCCTCTCAGGCCATTTCTGGCCGTTCTGTCCGCCTGTGTGTGTGGGGGGAGGATTCTGTCCGGGTAAATCGCAAAAGGCTTTGACGTGTCCGAGAACATTAGCTGGATGTCCTGTTGGCTCGCCCTCTCAGATTTTCTGTCATTATTTTTGAACTGTTATAATGCTCTCTAATTACAGAGAATTGATGGTAACACAAACAATTCTTCACAGACATGCAAATGCGTTCAGTCCAGTGGAAAGCCACTGATGGTTGGTCTTTGGGTCTCAGCCAGTTTCGTGTCTGCTGGCCAGTCCCTTCAGGACCTGATTGCCTGCGTCAGCCTCAGGGTCCGGGGGGCCCTCGTGCTGCTTCCTCATTAGTGAGTGTGGCCCAATGAGACATGGCGAAGTCCTAACCCCACGGCCTGTGAGTGCAGGTGTGAGGGGCACGAGGAGGTCACGCGGTGTCCTCCTGAGGAGAGGGACATCTGGACGCAGACACAGATGACGGAGGAGCAGCAGGTGGTGGTGAAGGCCATCACTGGGGTGGCATGGAGCCACCAGAGGCTGCAGGGACCCTCCCAGGAGCCTTGGAGGGAGCACCGCCCTGTCCCCTGGACTTGCCGTCCAGGCCCTGAGAGGTTGAACTACAGGTGGTTTTGTGCCACCAGCGGCCTGGCTGGGGGTGGGTCATGGGGAGGGGTCTGGACTTGTCCCTAAAGGCAGTTGGAGGCTTTTGGGGGGGAAAAAAAACAGCTTAAAAAACAGAACCCAACTCCCCCTAGAAAACGTCAGGAGAGATGTGGATGGCGGAGCGTCGGCGTGTTGTCCTGGGCCACGGTCAGCCCCCAGACGGCCGGGCGGGGAGCGGCTTCTGGGGGTCTTGGCCCGGCTATGAGCACCTGTGCACACGTGCTTGTGTTTGTGGGTGTCCCTGGGCAGCTGCCTGCATGGGGTGCAGTGCGGGGGGGCCTGGCAGCGTGGGCCCCCTGCTGCAGCAGCGGGTCTCAGAGAGGGCGGCGTGGGCCCTCTGGTCCCACCACATCGGCCACAAGCGTCTGTCTGGGCCTGAGCTCTGGGCAGGGTGGGGGCCGGAAGCCAGGAGGGGGTGCCCCTTCCAGCATGGCCTGCTCTGGCTCCTCTCACATCCTGTGGGGACTCTCCTCACCTGGGGAGCCCTGGGGGCTGGGGCGTGGCGGGAGCCAGGGGAGGGGTGGTCTCAGCAGCCACCCTGGGGAAGAACCTGCAGCCCCGCCCACTGCCCAGGCAGGCTGGGACGGGCCTGGCACCTGGGTTATCCCTTCGTTTCCGATTGGAGCCCAGCAGATGCACGACACCTCGAGACACCACTGTGCCTGCTGTGCACAGTCAGCCCTGGATCCCAAGGAACGTGGGCCCTGGAGGGACCCCCAGGCTGGGTGTGTTCCTCATCCACCAGAGGGTGGCAGCACCTCCTCATGTTTGCCCCTGGGACAGCCCCAGTGCCTGGGGGGGGGCCCCTCCGTGGTGCCCCGTGGGAAGGGCTGACTCAAAGGAGCCAGCGTCCTGACCCCCCAGCAGTGCAGAACTTCCTGGGGGCCCCCACCCTGGGCCCCAGGTCAGAACCTCTGGGACTGACAGCAGGAGTGGGAATTCAAACACGTATTTAAATGGTTTATTTTGGTGCGGCTCAGTGGATTGAGTTTTGGCCTGTGAACCAAAGGGTGCCAGTTCGATTCCCAGTCAGGGCACATGCCTGGGTTGCGGGCCGGGTCCTTGGTGGGGGGCGTGCAAGAGACAGCCACACATCAATGTTTCTCTCCCCCTTTCTCCCTCCTTTCCCCTCTCTAAAAATAGTTCATTTTGTTTTTCCTTTTTGGGAGGAGGTTGGGTCACACATGCAGAGCAGAGTCAAAAAGAAAAGGGAGGGACGGGGGGTGGGGCGAGAAGGGGGAAGGAACCTCCGCTGAGTCCCATCAGTGGCTGACCTGCCCCCTGCCCCTCGAGGGCCCCCTGGGAGGTGGTGCGTGTAGTTGGTGCCTCCCCAGGAGCTCACACCCCATTGGTGGACAGGTAGTCTGTCTCGCACCTCGTCTGCACAGACAGATGGCGGTGTCAGCGTGAGTCACACCCCTGTAGTGGCCCCACAGCAGTGGGTGGAGTGTTTTGTCTGCACCCCCTCCCAGCACTCCCGGTTAGGAACCTGGGCATCGTCGAGCATCTCTGGTTAGAAGAGAAACTGCACCTTGTCGCTGCCTGTCCCCATCACTGGGCAGGTGGTAGGCACTTTCTTTGTTTCTCCTTGTTCTGTAAACTGTTTGTGTCCTTGACCCATTTTTGTAAAATCTGGTTGTTGGACTTTGTCTTCATTGTCTGTGCAGACTCATTACGTAGGAAGGCTCTAATCCCTGACTATTTGCAAATATTTATCCTTGTTTGTTATCTGACTCTTGTCTTTGTTTAAAGTAGCTTTGCCGTGTAGAGATTTGTGTCGCGTGAGGTAATGAGTCTTCAGGATTGGGCTTTGTGAGCTCATGCCCTCTCAGGTACTTTATGGTTATTTTTAAACGTTTGCCCTTTGACTCACTTAGGGTTTACTTTGGTAGAAGACCCAAGTCTGGCATCTCATACCTCAGTTTGAGGGGAACTGAGTAACAGGGCTTCAGGGGTGGGCGGGGCGTGGAGAAACCACTCAGGGTAAGTCGGGGCCCACCCTTCACCCGAGAGGACCCTGCAGGCCTGGGCTGGGAGTTGAACACCCCCCTTCCTATGGGGCCCCCCAACCTGCAGCCAGGAGGCGGGCAGCCCACAGGGGCTCCTGAAGGCCACCTCCAGCCCCGGGCAGGGCAGAGAAGGGGACGGGACGGGTGGGTGCTGGCCACGGGCAGGCCTTGTGGGAGGAGCAGCCACAAGCAGGTCTGGACAAGGTGCAGCTGCAGGAGTTGGGTCTGGGGGGTGGGCATGGGGGGCCATGGGTGCACTGGGTCCCCAGCCTCCTCCCAAAGGGGGACCCATGTGTGAGGGCACTGTCGTTTGTTCATTCTTTCGTTAAGCACATATGTGTTCAGCCCTTGCCCAAAAGTTATGATACTCCCTGACATAAAATTCAACAAAGAATGTGAAGCCACAAATGATGATTTTTCCCAGGGTGACTATTGAGACCCTTTTGAGAAAACGGACAGTTTTCCACACACTTGTGTTTGGTGCCCTGCTCGGCCGGTTCCCTAACACTCCCTCCGACTGCGGGAAAGTCAGCGCTGGCGGGTGGGGCCCTGGGAGCAGGGCCCTGGCAGTGCCGGTTGGGTGCAGGGAGACGCCAGGGAGAAGGCCTTGGCTGCCGTCCTGCAGAAGCAGCTGATGACCACAGGGTGGTGTGGGGGGCAGGTCTCCGGGACTCCTGAGGACCACCTTGAGCAGAGCTGGGGCAGCATTGGATGTGGGGGCAGAGTGGGGGTGGGGATACCCCTGGGGAGTCAAGGGAGAAGGCGGGGGCAGAGGAGAACTGTGGCCTCGATGGGGTCCAGCACAGGAGGCCCCGCCCTGGCTGAGGGCAGAGAATGGTTCTGCTGGTGACGGTTGAGTCTGAGGACCCTATGGGGGCCCCGGCAGGTGCACAGGGCAGTGGAGAGTGACACAGAGGCCCCTGTGTGGGGTGGACTGGCCCTCTGCCTGTCTGGCCCTGTGGCCCACCACCCTGGCTTGCCTGGGTGAGGGGTGTCCTTGACTCTAAGTTTTAAAACCAGGATGGTCTGTGCAAACCTTCAGGAGCTGCCTGCCTGCTGCCCCTGTGACCGAGGATCTGGGATCCTGCAGCCAAGAGGGAAGGAGCCAGGTCCAAGTTCAAGTTGCTGCCCCAGCCCCTGCCCCAAACCAGGGAGCTGTGGACACAGAGGGCAGCCCTGCCCACCTCGCTCACCATCCCCAGGCAAGGACCCGGCCACCGGGGCCCCCGGTCTGGCCAGCGCTGACTTTCTCTGTGGCAGTGGCCCTGGCGTGGGGCAGGGGGGTCACCGGCACTGTCAGCCCGAGGGAGTCTCACCCCTCGTCTGCGCGAGGACGGACGGCTCTGCATCTTCACGGCAGATTTGTTTTTGAGCCGCTGTTGAAATTCTGGAAGCAGAGAAAATGCATTTTCTCCATCTCCTTTCCGGATGTGACAAGTCCCATAAAATCTATTAAAGCCTTTAATGAAACCCCTGCTCAGAGCTGCTCCGTGAATGAATGTGGAATTGGAATTTAAATTAAAATGTTGTTTTTCAGTCTGGAGGCCTCGCCTGGGAAGAAGTTAAAGGGACAGCTCACCTTTTTGCTGTCAGCCTCGGGGTTGGTGGCGCTTGTGCTGGGTGAGACCAGGCTGGTGTGGGGGCGGCTCTGTCCCCACACTCCCGACTGTCCCTGCCTTGGCCCCCCGGAGGGCACCATGCAGAGGGGTGGCCGGCAGCCCCTGGGGGACTGGAGACAACAGCATTTAGCCCAAGCTGGTGCGTCCTGCACCAAAGGAGCCCACCGTGGGGGCAGACATGCCCGGAATGGCTGTCGAGGGCCCAGAAGGTAAGCAAGGGCCACTGGGGTGTGAGGAAGGATTGGTGTAAGATGTTAGCGAGGGCGGGGCCGGGGGCATAAGGGGGTGCATGGGGGCGTGGGGGCGGCTGGGAGGGCTGGGCCGAGGGTGTCCTGCCCTGTGACTTCAAACGCACCAGTGGTCTGTCACCGAGAAGGGCACCCCAAGCCTCTGCCAGACCCCCAGGCCTCTCGGCAGCCCCTCCTCACTCTCCATGCCCTGCCTGGTGGGACAGATGCAGAGGCAGACGCACATAGAGCAGTCCGAAGGCCTGGCATCTCGTGTAGCTGCCTGAAGTGGACACGGCCATGTGAAAACACACTCAGGACATCAGAAAGGTGCTTTTCTGTTCTCATTTCTGGGAGGTGACGTCCCCCCATTTCTTCTGTGATAAAAAGAAATTCTATCCCTGGCTGGTGTGGCTCAGTGGACTGAGCGCCAGCCTGCAAACCAAAGGGTCATAGGTTCAATTCCCAGTCAGGACACAGGCCTGGGTAGCAGGCCAGGTCTCCAGTAGGGGGCGCAGAAGAGAGGCAACCACACATTGGTGTTTCTCTCCCTCTCTTTCTCCTTCCCTTCCCCTCTCTCTAAAAATACAGAAGTAAATAAATAAAGTAAATAGAAATTCTAAAAAACACTCAAAACGTGTTGAAAGTATCTAGCCTCCGAGTGCTGGGAGGCTGCTGGGAGGCCCTGGGACCCGTGTCGAGGGCAGCAAGTGTGGCAGGGTCAGGGGCTAGGGGGCGAAGGTCACAACCTAAGCAAAGCGGGGAGCCCCAGCTGGACGCTTGTGACATACAGCGCGGGTTTCTCCCCCCACACGGGGGGCATGTTCACACATTGACAGGAAAATCACAGCCAAATGGGGAAAAGGGCGGTGGGGTCATGTGCAGACTTGCCACCCAGAGAGAGTGGGGCTGGAGAAGCAGCTCTGGTGGGCCCCTGCGGTAGCTGCCTCCCTCACCACAGACCCAGACCGCTGAGCTGTGTCTGAGAAGGGGGGCCTGTCCCGGCGTCTGTGAGTTTCCAGTGCCCCTGGGCTGCTGTGCGGCTCTGAGAAAGCTTCCCTCGCAAAGGCCCTGGGGGGCACGACCCGGGGCCGGGGGGCCTCACAACCGCCCTGAATTGCTGGGTTGTTGTTGACCATGGGAACTTGAGTGTGTGGCACTTCCTGCCCCAAACCCTATGAAAAGACACCCACCCTCGCTGACCACCCGGACACATGAGGTTGGCAAAACTGAAAGCCGGGCACTCCAGGGGCAGTGACTAGGCGTGAAGGTCATGACGTGGCAAGAGGGACACCACCAGGCACCCAGGGCCACCGGTGACATGCAGCAGCAGGGGGATAGTATCACTGAAAACGTACGTGTCACGGCAAAGTGGCCTGGGTGTCCCTCAGCAGCAAAGCACAGCTTCTGTTCATGCGATGGCACGCAGGGCGAGGATCGGACGCAGCAGCCCCAGCAGCTCAGAGACAATGCGGGGCGGGGGAAGCGCGTCGCGAGGGCTTCATCTGTGTGATCACAGGCGTTCACATTCACGCGACCCGTGAGGGCGCTCTGCGGTGTCCGTGGGTGTTCTGTGCGGATGGCAGAACTGCAAACACGCAGAGATGACACACGCCAAGGTCAGGGGCCTCCCTCTGGGGACGACGGTGCACTCCGAGTGTTTATCATCGTCTGTGTGTTCGAACATTTTCATGCTTAAAAAAAAGATTAGCAGTGCGGGACAAGGAGGCCTGGGCCTGCAGAGGCTGTTACAGTGGTGGGGGGTCGGAGCCAGCAGGCGTGGGGCGGGCAGAGGGTGAGGCTGAGCGGTCCGGGCAGAGTGAGCAGGAGGAAGAGTAGAAGCGAGGAGGAGGAGGTCAGGAAAGGCAGCTGGGGGGGCGGGGAGGCCAGCGGCTGGGATGGGCAGGGCTCGTGCCCAGCAGGTCACGTTGGGAGTTAGATGACGTCTCTGGGAACCTGGAGCTCAGGGGGGCGTGCACCTGTGTGAGCTGCAGCATTGGGCCGTGGCCTCTCTGTCTGGTCCTAGGTCGGGACAGGGCTGGGCGTGCAGGCATGGGCTGGACAGACAGGGAGTGCACTGGTCGCGAGTGCTGCTGCCGAGGGCCGGAGGCTGCAAGGCGTGAGCGGTGAGACGCCGCGTGCCAGCCTGGGTTGGGCACCGGGAGCGGCTCCCTGCAGCTCAACAAGGCGGTCAGACGGTTAAACTTTTATTTGTGGTGCAGCTGCTAATTGCACCATAAACATTTTTCCATCAAGAGATTGCTGTTTACTCATTTGCCAATCAGCTAGTGATCTTGCTGCCTCTCTCCCTGCTCCCCTGGCCCAGGCTCAGCCACCTCCTGGCGGTCGGTAGGCTCACCTCTCCAGCTGCCCAGGCCCTGCTGGGGTCTGTCTCCTCTGCTCCGGAAGAGCCGGTGCCCCCGCGGCCAGTCTGACCCGGCCCTGCTGACCTTCCCTGGCCACTCCCCCTTCTTGGGTTCCCTTATCACAGCCCCTCAGCTTGTCCATGGTGTCCCCACCCGTCGCTCCAGGAAAGCAGGAATCACATGAGATGTAGGGAGTCCTGGGTCTCCGGGTTCATTCCTTTCCATGGGCAGCACCTGTGCCCCACGCCCAGCTGCCACTGTGAACGTGTGGGCACTGGTGCAGGCCTGTCTCCCCAGCCGAGCTGCCGCTAGGTCTCACGTCTGTTCAGGTGTTTGTTCCTTCTTTCCTTCCGCCCTGACCCCCTCCTGTGCACAGGTGTGGCGAGAGTGCCCCCAGGAGCTCTGGTCCCCCCCTGCCCCACCCCTCCGCAGGTGGCCTGGCCCCAGAGGGGAGCCGCAGCTGAAGTGAAGTGGAGCCTGAGCAGGAAAACACTCTGGGTGGGACGTCCTCCCGCTGGCGGGCCCTGGACTTGGTCTCCTGAGTGGCGTGTCTGCAGTCCTCCCCGAGCCCTTGGTTGAGAGAAACCGGCTGAGCACTTTCTGTAGGCAGAGCCCGCTCCGACAGCCCTCTGAGGGCGCCCCCGCAGTGGCGGGCATCCAGGCAGGCTGTGCTGCTGAGCCAGGAGGAGACATTTGCACGGCAGACTCTTGGGAGGAGGAGAGACCATTCCCGTCCCACCAGCCCCTTCAGTTTTAGGTCAAACAGTATCTGAGACACCCTGATGGGCTGGGAGTGTCCAGGTGGAAGCTGGCCAATAGCAAAAGCTGCCAGGGCCCCGCCCCAAAGGAAGGACCAGGTTCAACCCCAGCAGTCAGTGTGGGCTGGCCCCAGCTTTGGGGCTGTGCTTGAGCCCCTGTCCCCAGCTCGGCCTGAGTGGGTGAAGACAGCAGGGGGACCCCAGCTTCCAGAGCACTTGAATGGGGCTGTGCAGGATCCGTGTTCCACAGCGACATCCTCTGGCCACCACTGGAGCTGCCCCTCGTGGCCCCTGGTTTCTCCCTCCCAGGGTTGGGACAGGACAGCCCTCTGGGCACCAAGTGAACCCCTCGTGGCTCTGGAAGGACTGAGTGCTCACGGGGAGGCGATGGCTCAGGGAGGAAACCACAGGCTTCGTGTGACAGGGGGTTTGGAGGCCCCTGTTTGCGTCCTGAGCTGGCGAGGGTCCTTTACCCCCATGAATGTCCCTTCTCCGAATGTTGGCTGGCCCCCTTTTTGGGGTCCTGTGGAGGGGCTAGCCAGGCCTGCTCATTGGCCTCCTGGTCGAGTGGGGGAGCAGAGCCGTCGAAATGGCATGAAAGACTGCAGGAGTGGGGGCGGGGGGCAGGGTCCAGGGTGCAGAGCCCTGGGCCTGCTGGGGCAATCGGTCAGCCCTTGCCTGTGTCCTGCCTGCGGTGGGACGTGCCCTGAGTTGAGTCTTGCCCCAGCCAGCCCCCACTCCAAATCTGGCAGGGGGCTTGGATTCCCGGCAACCTAGGGGCTTCAGCTTGGACTAGGGGAGGGGCTGTGACTTCCAGGACAACATCCTCCCCTTTCTTCATTCCACCCCCTCCCCAGACTCTGTTTTCAATCAGTTCAATTAGTACAACTTTAAAGCAATTAGGGAGAATTAGCAGCCAGGCTGCTGCAGGCGACTGAATGCACGCATGCCCCCCACCCCCCTCGTGCCCCGGTCTGGCAGCTGCTGCTGACGCCTAGCTCAGGCCCCACCTTCCCCCAGGATCCTGGGCAGGCTGGAGGGCGGCAGCCCAGGGGAGAGACCCAGAGGCACCTGGGCCTGGGCTGGAGGAGACAAAGGAGGCGGTGGAAGCAGAGCCCCAGAACCAGGGTGCCGGTGCAGGTTCCCTCTGAGCACCTCCCTCTCCCCCTCCCCTACCCCTTGGCCCCCCAGGCCCTCCTCGCTGGGAGGAGGAGTTGAGTCCCTGCCCTCGGGGAGTGGAGGGAACGGGGGAGCAATGGGGGACACCCCTGCTCCAACAGCTGCTCCCTCTGTTGTGGTCGCGGGAGGGGAGCATCCGCTTTCTGGGGAGGGGACATGCCTGCCTCTGCCCACGCCCCCTGTGGGTCTCCAGGTGCCCCAGCCTCTGTTTGGGGCTGCACTCTGCACACCAGGGTGTTGGGTGTCAAGCCCTGTGCCCCTGCACGTGGCAAAGGCCATCTGAGCTCCAGGGCCACGTGCAGGGGTGACCCTGTGTGCTGTGGGACCCTTGGAGGGAGGCCCGGCCTCTCTGTAGTGAGAGGACAGGACGGGGGAGAGGGCGGGTGCAGGGCCCAGCATGGCAGACAGAGCCCTTTGTGTAGGATCTGCCCCCCCAACAGCCTTCCGGCCCTGCCCCCCACCTCCAGCTCTCAAAGGAGGCCTGTTCTCCCAGCCTCCTCTGGAGACCCCACCCGCACGGCCTCCCTCAGATGCCTGGATGTCAGCGGGCCTAGCTGCGTCCTCCCTTCCCCTCCATCCATTCTGCTCTGAAATGCAGAGCCAGCCCTGGGTGAGGTGTGGGCAAGGCCGGCTCACGCTGCCCCCTGGCCCTGCCCCTGAGCAGCTGGATGCTGGACAAGTGGTGACACAATGACTTTTGAAATTCCGTCTGTGATAAGGGCTGCCAGGAGGAGGGGCCGGCGCCGGCAGGACTCCGAGGACGTCCTGACCTCATCTGGAAGCTTCCCAGAAAGGGTTCAGCAGGAGGAGCCCGGGAAGGAGCTGGTTGGGCCAAGCCTGGGAAGTGGGAGGGAGCAAGCCCCATTGGGGCTGAGCTCAGGGGAGGCAGGCAGGCGGAGGCCTTGGCCTGTATCCTGAGGGAGGGGGCCGATGGGGGGCTGCCACCAGGTGGGTGCTCAGTGGAGACCCCTCACGGCCCCACAGGTCACTGGGACTGAGCCAGGTGGACAGCCTGAGCCAGGGTGGGCTCAGGGGTGTCTGGCCCTCAACAGCAGGACGTGAGGGAACCGACCCGCCACTGCTCCCGAAACTGACACCAGGGTCCAGCCCCGTCGTGCGGTGGCCGTCCTGGCCCTCATGGGACTCGGGCCTGAGCACAGGCACATGTCCATGTCCTGTGTCCCCACAGTTGCCACTGAGCAAGCGAGCGCCCCTGCAGGGTCCCTTAGGAAGGGGTGCCGAGGGGCACAGTGCTCCAGTCTGGACCTCACCACTCGGTCAGACCGCGTTAGAGGGGCGTCCACCAGAGCTGCTCTGGCTGGGCCTCTGGCCACTGCGCGTGCAGGACAGCAGGTGTGTTGGTGCCCCCGACAAGGGCATCGTCTTGAGTCGGGGAGACTTCACGCTGCAGACGATTCACTCCCCCACACCTGCTGGGCAACACCACTGTGCACTGGTCCCCGGGCGGGCGCCTCAGGCACAGAAGGGGTGTCCTGTCCCCCACCCCGGCCCCACGGGACTCCCCCACAAAGGCAGGAAGAGAGCTCGGGGAGCAGGACGCCTCACGTGCTGCTCAGTGGCCGGCATGTTCTCTCCTGCTGCTGGCCGTCCTCCTTGCAGGGCCGCACTTCCCCGTGAAGCCCCTCCCACCGCACGGGCCCCACACGGCAGGACAAGCAGGAAAGCCACCCCCGAGGCCAGGAGCTGGAAGACATCGGCTGCAGCAGCCGTGTTGCCACCTGTGGACCCTCCTCCTCAGGTCCGACGGAGGGGCCCTGCTGCCCCTGACAGGCCCTCACGCCAGGCACCCGGGTTCCTGCCTCGCAGCCCAGAGGGAGAGGGGCCCCTGCCCAGGGGGGGGCGCAGAGCAGAGGGCTCACCTGACCGACGGAGGGGCCTGGCCGCCTCTGGAGGGACGGCAAGTGTCCACAGATGTGCATGTGCACGTGCAGACACGCACACATACGTGCAAATGCATGGATGCCCGATGCCTGCACGCATAGACACGCATGCACATGCATGTACACAGATCCTTGTGCTCACAGCTGTGGACACAGCCCCACTGGCAGGCACACACAGATGTGCGCAGACAGGCACGCATGTGCACAGCACACACATGTGCACACAGCTCCTCCAGGCAGCGTCTGCTGCCGCCTGCACTCAGGGAAGGGAGGTGCAGGAGCCCCTGGCAGGGCCTTCGTCTCCCCCGCAGGTGACAGCCCGGCTCGGGCTGAGGGCGGGTCCAGAAGCCCCAGGGAGCCCAGCCAGAGCGACGGCAGCCCCTCCCCTGCACCAGGTGTGGCACGAGCTCAGCTGCAGGGCCTGGCCGGCTCCTCTGCCACGGTTGCCAGGACCCTCCCGGACGTGCATTCGGCTTCCTGCTCCACACACCAGTGAGGAGTGTTCGGTTGCCCAGCAGGAGTGCGCGGCCGCCCTGGCCATTGGAGCCTCCCACAGTGCCCAGGGTCTCCCAGGGCTAAGAAATAAGTGTCAGGGTGTCCCCCTCAGAGTCAGGCCGAAGGCAAGGGGCGAGGGGGCAGGACAGAGTGTGGGGCCTCTGTGCACCCTGGCGTCCGACTGAGACTCTGCCGCCCCCAGGGCACTGCTAGGTCTCGGACTCTGCGTGTCTGCCCAGGCCCCGCCTCCCCTGCCCGGTGTGCACAGGGGGGCCTGCTCCACGCCCTGCCTGTGCTCCGTGACGCCGAGGGTCGCAGGCGTGGTGTTTGAGCTCCCAGAGAGTCTGCCTCGAGGGACACAGGCCAAGGCCCGATTCCAGGACACAGGTGGGTCTGTCCCACCTGACTCTGCAGCCCCAGCTCTCCCGATAACTGTCAGAGGGCGCCTGCTGGAGAGGACTCGTGCTTCATTATCGTTTCCTGCGAACTCAGACCGGTCTTTGTTGTGTTTCCCGGGAGACTCTGCAGCAGAGCGAATGGCCGGCCGGCCGGCAGCACCAGGGCATGCAGTGCTGGCTGGGCCCACGTCCCGAGTGTCCTGTCCTTCAGCCACGGGTGCCCCAGCTCTGAGTGGGGCTGTGGCCCCCCTCCTGTGGCCATGCTCACCCCTCCCAGGGTGGGGGCCGGCCACCCTGCCCCCTGCGGGTGGTGTCTGGTCTGCGCCGCACCCCCCCTCCGTGGGATTTGCATACAGGTGCCCCAGCCTGGTGCAGCTGAAGGGTGGGGGTGGGGCACAGAGCACAGGTGCTGGGACAATGGCCCTCAGAAACCGGTCCCACCGCCCGCTGCCTCCTCAGAGCTGCGGCCACACACCCCTGCCAGTGGGGGGCGCTGAGGCTCATTCGGCCTATCTGCAGGCTCCGGGCATCCGACACGTTTTCCTTAGTCCTGAGACCATCCAGTGAGCTGGTCATGTGTAGAAAGGGTTGAACTTCCAAATGTAAGCCTGGACACACGCCCTAGCTTTCGGAAGGCTGCAGGCGGCCTCTGCTTTCTTGTGGGCTGGGAGACTTGTGGCTTGGAGGACTGTCCCTGTCCCAAGGTCCCCAGGGCCTGGTTACCACCTCCCACTGCCCGCAGCCCGTGTCCCGCCCTAGGGGCCTGTGCTGCTTGCATCGGGCATGGCTGTGTTCTATCAGCCAGTCTCTCTCTCCTTCCAGACCCTGGACACTGGAGTGGGGGCGAGGCTGGTGGGGGGCTGTGGTCTTTCAGGCCTCTGGCTGGGCCCTGGGTTGTGTTGCCTGGGTGTGTCCAGGGCTCAGGGTGAGAGAGAGAGAGAGAGAGAGAGAGAGAGAGAGAGAGAGAGAGAGTGTGTGTGTGTGGTCGGTACAGGCAGGGACACTCAGGCTCTGAGCTCCAGGGACATGTGGGTGTCACACGTGTTTCCTCCAGTGAGCCATGTCCCGTGTCCCTGCCGGGTGCAGCCCCGCCCACACGGACCGATCCGGACCAGCAGACTGATGTGTTCGCCCCCGACCCACCTACTTGCCCACCATCTGTCCATCCATCCGTCCCTCCATACCCTCGTGGGTGGCAGAGCTGGGGCGTGCGGAGGTCGGGGCTGTGGACAGGCTCACTGCAGCCTCTCCCAGCAGGTTGCGGGCTCTGGAGGTGAGTGTGCACACATGTGTGTTGGTGTGGAAGGGTTGCACAGGGACTGGGAGGTTCCCAGCTGCTCTAACGCATGGAGGCCAATTGGGGTCCGGGGAAGGTGTGGCCTTAGGGCTCTGGGCTGCCGGCCTGGCCCAGTCCAGGCCCACTGGCTGGTCGGGAAGCCTGAGGCTCTGACGCCCTGCACGGGAGCCCTGTCCTGGGGACCTCCCTTGCGATGGCCCACCGAAGCCTCCTTGAGCTTTGAAGGCCACAGTCTGGGCCGTGGCTCTGGACGGCCCTGGACTTGTCCCCATTCTGTCCTGGGACCTGGGGCCCATGGCCACGCTGGGCCACGTCTGCAAGTTAGGAACAACACTGCCAACCCCGCAGGGGGCTCTACCATGCCCGGCATGGACGCCCTGTCTCCCTTCCTCCCCCTCAGGGGCTGGACCCCTGGGTCAAGTGACCAGTTGGGACATTCTGCCTGGCTCTCCCAGGGGTTCGTCGGCTTGTTGGGGTGATGGGTGAGCTGGCACCCCGAGTTGCCCCCCAGTACTAGCTCTGCTGAGGGCTCCCACTGGAATGGGGGGTCCTGGGCCCCTCCACCCTCACCCCGGGCCCTGTGTCTGAGGTGGGGGGCTGCCTGGGATCTGTCCTGCCAGCCTTCACTCACCCAGCATGGGGCTGGCCCTGGGGGCTGGTTCTGAAGCTGGAGCTGCTGGAACTCCCGGGGCCAGCTGTCCTGAGCTCCAGCTCTGACCCCCCAGGCCTGAGTCTCGGGAAGGAGTGTTCCCCTGATGTGACCAGGCTGTTGTCCCCAGACCCCAGCCTGCAGCCGGCCGGTGCCCACTGCCCCCACCAAGTGCCCATGTTGTGCTGGGGGCCAATGATCAGGCAGGGGTGCGTCCCTGCTGCAGGCTCCCCTCCGCAGGAGCCTTCTTGACATTTGTGGGCGTCAGCCTCATAGCCACTAATAAGCAGACGCCACCAGCCTGGCCTGCCATGGCAACCGCTAGTGGCCTCGCTCTGTCCAGGCTCCGGGCAGCTCTATCTCCAAGGCCATCTGTTCTGGGAGCAGAATTCCACAGCCATCAAAACAGACCCTGGAGCAGGGAAGGTGTGAGCTCTCCCCCTTCCCCCACGTGTGCACAGATATGCATGCACGTGCACACACACCTGTGTGTGCCACGCACATGCACAGATGTGGCGTGACCCCTGCAGGGTGCAGGGCCACTAACAGGACAAAATCCAGGGAGATTTCCACCTGGTGCTGTGTTTCCTGTCTTCTGTCTCCTTTTCTCCTCTTTCCTGACTTCTGTGTCCGTCTGTCCATCTGAGCCTGTCTGACTGCTGCCTCAGCTCTCTGCCTTGGTCTCACCTCTTTCCCCCACCCACCATCTCCTCTTCTGCCCATTTGCGTCCGTCTCTGTGTCTGCTCCCTTGACCCTGGCGTCCTGCCCCCCCCACCCCCGGCCTGTCACTCTGGTCTTTTCTGCCTCTCTCCTGCCAGGTGGGCCAGGCCCTCCAGAGGCATCTGGTCCCTGCTCACTGTCCTGGATGCATCTAGAACTCTCAGGTGGGGCTGTCCACTTAGGTCTGGACCCATCTGCTCTACTCCAAGATGGCCAGGTTGGGGGGCTCTCTGATACTGCCCTCAGCTTCCTGGGCCCCACACTTGGGGCTAATCACCCTTAGTTTGCTCTGCGACCCCTCACTCTGACGGAGGGGCAGGCAGTGCCCTGAAACCCGCCTGACAGAGGAGCTGGGGCCTTAGCAGGGCTACAGCCGTGGTGCTGCCCGAGGGCTCCCTTGGGGTGGGGTAGCTATGCTGTGTGCTGCTCGGCTTCCAGTCAAGCACAGGGAGGTGCCGTGGCCACGCAGCCCCAGAGAGGTGAGCGTGGCCTCCAGCTGGACAGCTGGAACTGGACCCCATGGCTCCCTACAGGGAGCCTCCCAGGGGCCTGGGGGCCAGAGGCAGCCGCTCCTCAAACTCGAGGGGGCTGCAGGCCTCTGGGGGTCCTGCTGATCCCTGGGTTCTGACTCCCTGAGCACACTGGAGTGGGGGCGGGGGGCTGCAGGACGGCCCTGTGCACCCCTCAGAGGAGAGTCGACTCGGTCTCGCCCGACCCTAAACCTGTCCAAGTGGTTTTGTCACGGGCTGGCCTAGGAGGCCATCGGTTTCATTAAAGGGCACAGCACAAGCATTCATAGATCCCCCTGGCTGTTACTTTAAATAATGGACCTTAATTATCTCCATCCAAAGTCGGCTTCTCCCCAAGGTGAGGGGGTCGGACGAGGTGGAGGGAGCTGGACCGCAAACTGCAGGCACCTGGCAGCTGAGGTGCCTGGAGGGGCTTCCTGGGGTCTCTGGGGTCCTGGGGGTACATGGAGGGACCACCAGTGATGACTCAGCACCCGCCAAGAGCCGCGGGTCTGGGACCCGCCGGGGAGCTGGCCCTGCCACCCTCACTCGGACGACGAGGAAGCTGAGCCATAGACGGACTTGCCCAAGGTCAGTTCTCTGTGTCGCTGCAGACAAGGGACAGTGACATGACAGACCGGAGGGGAACTCCCACCCTGTCCCAGCAGTGACTGCAGCCCCCTGCCCCCTCAACAACCTCACACGCTCACCCCCTCACTGCCCGGCCCCTAGTCAGAGGGCGCACCTTTATGTCCAGCCTGGTGGTGGCCCTGAGCCTAAGACTGGAACCCACAATGAGAGACAACAGAGCTCTCCACTCCTACCCACCCGCTCCCTCCCCCTTAGGGAGTGGCAGGGCCCCCACCCAGACCCCGGGCAGCCTGTGCCCCCACCTGTCAGCTGCAGACGGCTACACACAGGCAGGGGAGCCCCCAGAACGCAGGGTGGGACAGAGACCAAGGGGAGCAAACTGAGCTGTCTCAGGGTGAGCGGGTGCCAGGCTTGGAGCGTCGTCTAGCTGGTCTGGGGACGGCCATACCTGGTGTCAAAGGACCCCTGTGGGCAGTGAAGGGTCAGGGACGGGGGCTGAAGCAAGAGGACTTGCCCTGGAAAGGCTGCCCACCCCACTCGACCCCTCTGCACCCCTGGCTTGGACCAAGCTGCAGGAGTCCAAACCCAAGTTCTCCCTCCTAACCCCCTGCCTCCCAGAGGGGGGGCCCTGGTCCTCTCTTCACCTCCCCCCACCCTCCTACCAGGGCTCCCTACCTGGGTGGTGGGGGTCTATAGTTCACAGGCCCCAGGCAGCTGGTGATCCTGTTAGGGGCAGGCCAGGATGACCAAACCTGATCTTCCCCCACCTGTTCCACTGGCCTCCCACCAGGTTTCTTGCCTGACTTATTCTGGAGGGAAGTAGGGAGAGAGGGCAGGTGGGAGGAGGAAGGGGAGGAGAGAAGGGGAGGAGAGGCAGGGAGGGGGTGGGGAAGGGGAACACCCTTGGAAGGCCCCGCCCAGCTCACTGGAGTGAGGGGCTGCGCCCTCTCCCCACCTGCAGGCGGGGCCCATTGTCCCAGCTGGGCCCTTTGTGTGGGGAAGGAGCCTCATTGGCAGGGCATTAGTTTGCGATTGTCCGCTCTCTGCTCTGATTGGCTGGATGGGAAGGGGGTTCCCCCGGGCTTCGGGACCCAGAAGTTTGTGCCGCAACTTTTTCCAGCATGAAGTGACCGTGTGCCCAGGCTTCGGCGTGGAGGCAGGCCCTCCCGGCAAGGATGACGCTCTGCGGGACCTTCCTGGGTGCGTAGCCCCCCCAGCCCATTCCCCCCTCCCTGGGCCTGCTCCCACGCTTCTGCCAAGACACCGAAGGGGCTAATTAGCTGTGTGTCCCCATCAGCACTGAGTGCTCCTTTCTGGGCAGCAGAGGAGGTGACAGACACCGGCTCCTTCCGGAGAGAGGCCAGACCCGTGGAAGGGTGCCGCCTGCCGCCTCCCCTCCAGCTGGTCGGAGCTCGCAGACCTGTCACGGCCGGCCTCCCTCAGAAGGTTGGCGGTGGGGGAGGGTTCAGGTGCCAGCGGGCGCCGGGCTCGCTGGGGTGGAGGGAGGGTGTGTGCGACCGAGGGGATCGCCCGGAGGAGACGAGGGACTGGGCTGGGCCTGCTGCTTGTGCCCCTGGCACGTGCGCCTTCAACGCAGCGTCAGAGCAGGAGCTGGTGTGCGATCCCCGCCGCCGCTCCCGGATGTGCGTGTCCGTGTGCGTACGTGTGTTCACGCAGCGTCGGGGGTCGGCGTGTTTGAAGTCTCAGCGTGAAGCGGCCTCATCACGCGGCCCCGAGAATGTGCGTGGGCGCGAGGCAGGCGCGCAGAGTCAGCCCCGGGTGCCGGCGGCTCCGCGTTTTGTTCGCTCCATCTGCCAGCGCCCGCGGGAGCTGCGCCGCCCTCCCCCTGCCCGGCGCCCTCAGCTGTTCATATGCAATATTAATGCTGGCCGCCTCAGCCCCGCACGCGAGAGCCCTAATTGTCGTCTGCGGCTCTACAGCAGGCGTCCATCTGCAGGGAAGCTTTCAGGGAAAACAACAACAACAACAAAAAACCCCAAGAAAGTCCTCACCCCCAGCTGGTCACCAGAGAAGGTGGTGCCAATTGCAGATGCAGAAAGTTTAGACCAAAATTGCTTGAAAGAGTTTTTATGAAGCAAATGAACAGGCACTTGGAAAGTCTGTGTGCAGATTTGCACAAGGATTTACACTGTGTTTGAATGATCCTTCCAGGGAGGAAATCGCCCCGCCTGTTTCCCCCGCACAGGCCTCAGCCCCCAGGCTGGCTCTGCACGTCCCCCGCCTGTGCCGAGTGGAGTTCGGGGTCCCTCTCGCCTGAAGAGGCTGCTTCCCTGTGGATGCTCCCAGACTTTGCCGTCACACGGCACTTCCCTCTCAAACTTAACAGAACAATTCTGCTCCGTGCTCAGTTACCACAAAGAAAATGTCTTAGGTTTAAAATGGCCTGAGCGTTTGTCACCTGGGTAAGAAAGTTTTCAGTTGCACCTGGCTGTTGTCACCTCCAAGCAGGGCTGGCCGCCGGCAGGGTGGAGAGCTAGTCTGACCGGAGACTGCCCAGAACAAAGGCCCGGGCAGCGGCGCTGTCCGAAGTGCTGATCAGACCGCGGCGCGGTGCCGACCAGCTTCCCGCAGCCGGCGGACCTTAGACGCTTGCCTGCAAAGCCCCTGCCCTGCTCCATCCCTGGAGCTCGTCCTTTGTTCTCTCGCCGAGTCAGCTGAGGGTTTTGAACCTGTGCTCATCAAACCCTATCTCCTGAAACGGCTCGGGCTCAGGCTTCCCGCCTGGCCCCCGGAGGCCGGCTTCTGCTGCAGAGCCCTCGGCTCGGGGCGGGCGGCTCGGGGGCGGGCGGCTCCGGGCGGATCTGAGAGACGCTGAGACTTGGGTTTGTGCAGACATACTTTCTGTTACCTGGAAAAGTGGTCCTGACGCCCCAGGTCTCCTGTGGTGCAGATTGGTCTCCCTGTTGGTGCCTGCGTTTGCTGTCCTTCCCTGTCTGACTGCTGCGTATCTGAACTAAGTGCTTTCCCGAGACAGTGGGCATTGTTGGGGAATTGGCTGATTCAGCACCGGCCCTCCCTTGGAGTCTATCTCCGTGTGAACAATGGCGTGCCGGGCCGCCTGAGCCTGCAGCCTGCCGATAAGCGTTTAACAGAGTCTCTCAACACCAGAGGCTTGGGTGTAACCTCTCCCAGAGCTCCTGGCAGGTCCTGAGGAGACAGAAACGGCTTTCAGGAGAGCTCTCAGTGGCGTCCTTCTGTGCTAATGGACGTGAGCATCCGGGGGAATGAGAACAGCTGCAGGCGGTCACTGGAGGCGCCTCGCGCTGCTCTCCTTTGGCTAATCAATATTTCATCCTCAGTTTGGCCACCGAAGGCTGGCCTGCATTTCCTTTTGCTCAATCTGAAAGGTTACCTTCCGTGCCCAGTCCCCCGGGGCTCTCGTGTGTGGGGAACATGGTATGTGTGTGTGGAGCTGAGCATCGCCGGCTGGCCTGTGGGCAGACGCTGCATGTCAGAAGCAAGTGCTTGTGGAGGGGTCGTCGCTGACCCCCACCCCCGCGTGCTCTCTCAGCGCTCCACCTGCTTGTTTCGTCTCGTCCACGCTGCCGGTGGCCAGAGCCCTTCAGTGACAGTCCAGCCGGGCTGTGGGGCTCCTGAGCGACTGACCTGGAAATGTATTTGCTTCCTGGAAATCTCTGCCCTGCACTCCTGAGCCGGGGGTCCCTGGCTCTCACGCTGGCCAGGTGTCTGAAGGGGTCCGATAGCCTGATTATGGTGACGGACGGCTGTGTGCCCGAGTTTTCACGAAGGAAAGGGAACTTGAGTAGCAAGCGAGAGTATCTTGGCTCCTGGGTACTCTGAGGAAATTTCTGCATTTACCTCTGAATGTGGGGAAAAAATTGCAAAGTGACAGATGAGAAAGCAGACAACTGGTTTGCCTAATGGGGGTGGGCACTTCTATTGTGTGTGTGGACTCTGCTCCTCTTGGCTGTCACTGGATCGCGCCTCCGGCCGTTTGAAAGAGACTCAAAAAGGCAGAGCAGAGAACTTGAGGGGCGCCTTCCCTCCTTAGGGCTTCAGGAGGTGCCCACGCTCTCTTTGAGAGAGTTTTAGTATTTTAAAACTTGAAACAGAGAGGGAAGGCATGATGAGAGAAACGCATCGTTTCCTGGAGGACCCTTTGTGTGTTTGAGTGCATTTTGCAGGCTGTGGCCGTGGGCGCTGCCTTGCACCTGGACACACAGACCCCCGCGGGGGTCATGGGGCTGCGTCTGCCAGGGGCCACAGGTCGCCCCCGCTCCCTCCGAGGGGTAAACCCTGCCCTGTGCTCCTCACCACCAATAAATATTGTGGGGCACTTTGCCTGCAGCCGCGCTAACCGGGGCATCTGTCATTCCGGTTGCTGCTATTAGGAATTATTGGACTGAACCACTGGCGGAGAAAGCACGGGGGGGGTGAGCATGGCGGTGGTGAGGCTGCCTGCCCTTCTGTGTGTTTTGCATAAAAACAGACCCCATCGTGCTGCATGTTAATGATAAATCAGCATGGGCAGAAGCAGGCACTGAGCTCTGGCCGTGGCTTGGGGCCGCCGCCAGGGGCTCTGCCGGCCAGGCCCCTCTCCGCTCCCAGGTCAGCAGCCCCATCTCGCTGATGCTATACTGTAAATTTATTTCACCTCGGAGAGTAAACAGATATATCGGCGCCCCAAGGGTTCATGGGTAGCGTATTTACAAAGGAGCCTCTCTGCCAGCCCGTGCCACCGCTGCTAATGAGAGCGGTCATTAGGTAAATGAGACGTCGCCTCTCGCCGGCTTGGGGGCTCGCGCGCCGAGGGGAGAGGATATTGCGCTGAGACCCGCACGCAGGCTGCCCCGTGTGACGCGGGGGAGGCAGCTGCCTGCCCCGCCCCGTCCACCCTGCACCCCCCATGTAAATTTCATGATTGCTTTCCGTGATGTCATTTTGAACGAGGACAGACAATAGCTGTGGGGAAAGGTAAGTCCGTGTTGCGTTCTTTCGCTGACAAAGGCAGATGCCTGGTGCCCAGCTTCTCCCCTGCTAGGGGGACAGGGTGCCGCTCATGGCTGCGATGGAGGCTTTCTCTGCGGGAAGAGCAGGTCTGGGGAAGGCTCTTTAGAGCCGCTCGGTTGGATGCAGGCTTTCTCCTCCTCCCGGGTCTGCCTGCTGCTGCCTCCCCCTCTCTCGCGGTCGCTCCTGGGCTCGCTCACCCGCTTGGCCTCTCGGAGTCTAGTGGACAGTTGTGCGTCGGCCAGAAAAGACTCTGGGGGCACCTTGTACACAGATGAGAAACTTTATGTGGGTTTCTGCAAGAAGAGCAGAGATACACCTGCAGCCGGGGGGCCTGGCGGCTGTGGCCGGGGAAGACGCTGGCCCCGTGACCTGCAGACTCCGCTGGAGCTGGACGGAGGCTCGGCGCCTCCCGGGGGCCCCTGCCCATGGCGCGGAGTGGAGACGGCCGCGTGAGTGCCCGGGCTTTGCGTGCCACGTTTCTCTGAAGTTGGGGAGCGGGGTGCAGGTGCGTGAGTGTGTGGGGCAGGCGTGCGGGGCTGAACGGCCGTCCCTCCGCTGCCCTTCTCGCGAGGCGATGGGTCCTGCAAGTCGCTGTTTATGTGTCTGTGTAACTGCATATGCGAATTTAAAACTGAAAATCAGGGCTGGCCACGTAGCTGGCGTGAGCTTTGAGCAATGTCGTGCCCTTGCCTGCAGGGTGACGCGTCTGGGCCGGGGACTCTGTCCACCGGACGCACTTTCTTCTTTGTGACCCAGGGACACAGCTGAGCCGGGGGCTGCTGGACGCAGGGCCCTCCTCCTGCCACTGCGGCTATGGCTGTCTCAGCGTCCCTGTTGACGGCGGACGCCTCTGGCCGGTCAAGTTTGTTAATTCCTGAAACAAACACCTGCGAGGGGGCTCTGGGAGCAGGATGTGGGCTGGGGCTCAGGCCATCAGATTGTCCCTGGAATGGTGGAAATGACATCAATTACCGTCATTACCCTTTTGGCAGAGGGAGGGGTTTTGCCTCGGTGGTTTCAAAAGAGTCAGAGAGACCAGCCAAGGTCCCTGAGGCCAGTGGCTGAGGGAACAAAAGGCGGGCGGGGAGGGGAGCTCCTAGCGAGGTGTGACAGGGTGCGCTCCCCCTGACCCCGTGGTAGGGGGGTCCTCGCCACCGGGGCGCCCCGCACTGTTGGTCCTTGCTGTGGTTATCACCCCTTCCAAATGCTCTGTCAATTAAGGATAAACAAAAGAGGGGCTTGGAGTCTGAGGTGCCGGCACAAGGGTGTCGGGGAGGGTGTCGCTCATGGGGCAGGACCCAGCCTGGCTTCCCTGGCTGGTCCCTGAGTGGAAGAGGTCAGTCAGGGCTTGTTTTCATAGAGGAGGAAGCATGTGCATGACCCTAGTACCCCCTGGAGCTGGGGACGGAGGCCGTACAGCAGCCCGACCCCTGGGCAGCCCCAGGCTCCCTAGGGCCGCAGACAGTTGGACGTGGGGACTGTCCACCCTGGAACGCCCTGGGCTCCACCCCCCTGGGTCTGTGGGTCCCAGAGGTGGGCCTGGGAGCTCGTGCAGGTCAAGGGGCCGCTCCTGATCCGGGGGCCTGCGGGACCCTCGGTGTTGCCCAGGCTGAGGGGCAGCCCCCAGTCCTTGGGGCCAGTATGCCTGCTCAGAAGATTCTGGCAAAGGGAGACTACTCAGTGGCCCCTGGTGCCGGATAGTGGAGCACCTGGGCAGAGGTGGCCCCACGTGGCAGGCAGAGCCTTTAGGGCTGAGAGGTTGCTCTGTCTCAGGTGTCACAGTGGCCGTCATGGGAAAGCCCTGTTGGGGCTCCGAGGCAGGCGAGCGTGTGCCCCAGCACCCTCCGCCCTGACCCCAGCAGCTCTTCTCCTGGCTGGAGCCTGGCCAGGCTGTTTTGGGCGCTCTCCCTGGTGCTGCCCAGAGCTTGGGCCCTTCCTTTCTCCTCCTGCCCTCCGCTGGCCTGGAGTCACCCAATGAGCCCACAAAGATGGATGTGGTGACTCTGTGTGAGCATGGGGTGGGGGGCTGGTTGGGGTCTGCAGGGTGCAGGCAGCTCAGAGCCGGGCTGACCTCCATCCGGGTGGCCCCACGCCCAGGCGGCAGCCGCGTGGCTGGGAATGTGGGTTTGCATAGCCCAGCACTGGGCACAGCGGCAGGACAGAGTGTAGAGGGGTCCCCTGGGGGGTGGGCATGCTGGGGGCCTGTGTGCCTTCTGGATGGAGGCCCCGTGCCATGGGTCCCACCTCCGCAGACGCCTCCGTCAGCAAGGGCGGCCAGAGTGGCAGGAGTGACAGCAGCCGGGCCAGGGGCGGGGGTGCTGCCGGTCACCTGATCCGCGGGCCGGCCAGGCACTGGGCAGCCAGTCAGGCGCACATCAGTCACCCTGGCTTGCTGGGAAGAGCGCTGCGCCTGCCCCGCCCTGGAGGGCCTCCCTCGCCCCAGCTCCCAAGCGCCCCCCCCCCCCGTACTTTCTTTGTGAACTCCTTCATGAATAAACCAGGAGTTGAGCGTCCTCACGTGTAATCTTAACAGGAATTTTGTGGTGGCAGTTTACAGGAAAAGGGTCTTAGGAGCCAGCGTCGTTAGGAGATTAGTCATCCCGGAAAACACTGTTTCCATGAAGGGGTGAGAGCTGCGGCCGGCCCGGGGGCCCCACAGCCCCATCCTCTCTCGGCCCCTCCCAGGCAGCCCAGCCCTGGGAGCTGCGGGGTCTGGGGGCTGATGTCCAGGTTCTCACAGTACTTTCTGTCTTTTGTGGGTGCTTAATTTCTCCAAATGTTGCTTTAAAAACTCAAACAAACTGAGAAAAAGACGTTTTCACGTGACTTGAGATGCTGCTGCTCTCGGACTCTGGAGTGTGCGTCAGAGAGACCAGATGCGTGATACGCGCGAGGGGAAGCACAGCCTGCCAGTGGCTCCCTCGTCACCGTCAGCACTGCCGGAGCGAACCAGGGCCCGGCCGCGCCCTTCCCGCCCTCGCTGGCTCGGCTCATGGGGAACTGGGCGCGTTTCTAGTCCAAGGGGTGCTTTGCCCATCGCTTTGTCCTGTTTCCATCTCTGAGTCTGCCCTCACAAATGCAGTGCTCTTTCAGCCGGGGAGGGGCGGGAGGTGACAGAAGCTCGTAGGCCAGCTGTGAGCTCTCCCAGGGTTAGAGCAGCGGTTGCGGGGGGGGGGGGGGGGGGGGGGGGGGGGGGGGGGGGGGGGGGGGGGGGGGGGGGGGGGGGGGCGGTGGACCAGCACAGGCTGGGCATTGCCGCCTCACGCCGCCATCCTGGGCTCTGCGACTGCAGCCCCGCCTCCAACCGTGTCCCGGAAGCTGCAGGGGTCGGCCCCCGGGGCAGCCTGGAGTATGTAGTCGTGTGTGCTGTGTTGTGGGGCTGATCTGGACTGTGGCTGGAACGGGGCCACGGTGGAGGCTGTGTGCGTGGTAGGCCCTTGAAGGACGGGTGCTCCATGCCGCCCAGGGTGGCCAGCAAGGTGCGAATGGGCACACCAGGAGCAAGGTGCGAATGGGCGCACCACTTGCACCATCTGGCCTCACCGCTGACAGCCCACCCGCCCTCACGCCTGGCCTCACACCTTGCTTGTGTGGGACGTGGGGCTGAGGGTCTGGCTGAGGCCACCAGGGTCCCCTCCTGTTCTCCGTCTTGTTGCCCAAAAGCCGCACATTGGAGGAGCCGCTGAAGGACAGGGTTCCGGAGCTACAGGCCTGGCGGTGCTCCCACCTGCAGGCTCTCACTGGACCCAGGGCTGCACCCCCACGTGCCCTCTGCTGGGGCGGGGCCTGCACACTCTGTTATGCCCAGGTGCCTGCTAACAAGGTCCGAGAGTGTCCCTGGGCTCCGGGACCTTGGACTCGCAGCAGCAAGGTGGCAGTGTGGGGTCCTGGGGTGTGAGCCAGACCCACAGCTCTGAGGGTCCCTGACACGACCTGGCTTCCCTGGGTGCCTGGCTGAGCTGGCGGGTCACAGCCTTCAGTGTTCACACCACTGTGTTCAGGGAATTCGGAGAGCTCTCAGCCTCAGGTCCCTGTGGAAGGGCTGCCGGGCCTCCCTCCACGAGGCATCGTGGAGGCCGCGCCTCTCTGGCGACATCGGTGCTCAGAGCGAGGGCCCTGCCAGTCCCGGGGTCCTGGACGGTCCCCCACAGTCGAGGGCCCCGGCCTCGGGGGCTCAAAGCTGCCTATTCCGTCACCAGACCTGATGGAATAGCGAGCTCATGTGTCAGTCACTGGTGGGCACATGAAATAGTGCCAGTTCTCACGCCTTCTCCCTGGCCCCCGTGTGCGTGGCAAGGATGGAGCCTTGAACTCAGAGGGGCTTGCTGCATGGTTTCACAGAGGATGGGCCACCGCCTGCAACACAGACACACCGTACACTTAGGTCAGCCTCTGCGCCCGGGGCCGCGCTTCCCATGCCCTGTGGGTAGGCTCCGCATCACCCATCGTCTCCACAGGCCCTGAGGCTGGCAGGTCAGTCAGCTTCTCAGGTGCGAGGTGCAGACGGATTGAAAATGGCTCCCTTAGGGCCACCCAGCCCCCGTGGCCCAGCCCCCAGGGCCCAAGGTGTCACCCTGGTGCCCTGCATGGCCCTCTCGGGAGGTGCCCTCAGTCCGTGTCTGGCCAGCCTCCAGCCTTATCCTTTGTCCCCAAAGTCAAGGTCTCTGACCTGCCTCCCCAGCGGAGCGTCACCTCCTGCAGCTGGATTTTCTATTTCAAGGCCTCGTACAGGGCCACCCGGGGCCCTCAGGGCCTCTCTGGCTTCACTCTCGCTCTCTCAGGTGACTCAGCCTTGAACCACCTGTCTCGGCAGCTCTGTGAAGACACTGCATCCACCTGGCGCATGTCCCTGTTCCCTCTGCGGGCAGCACCTGCCGGCCCAGGTCTGGCCCACCTGGCAGGGGCCGGGAGGCAGGTGCTGCCCCGAGTTCCCTGGGCTGGACATGCCACTTGCTCCTCAATGCTGGTTTTGAGGTTGGCAGGATATTGAGGCGAGAGGAAAAGCTCCTTAAACACTCCTCGGAGGAGGGTCCATTCTGAATTTTCCATCTGCTCCAGGCTCTGTCTGAGGCTGGGTCTGCCTCAGGTGAGTGTCCACGTGGCTGAGCGACCCCACGGAAGGGCTGCCTCTTGTTCTTGCTCCTTGCGGTCTGGGTTTGGAGGGTTGAGATTTTTGTGCGACCTGCCTGTATTTCCCCCCCTGCCTGAGGTCCCTGAAGCAGGCCACCTGGGGGGCTTCCCTCCCCCCGACACACACGGTGTGGCCATGTCCACAGTTTGCATGACACGTGGGGATGCGCCGCCTTCTCTCATGCAAGTTCTGGTGCTTCTAGCAAATGCTCCTGAGCCGTCAGGAAAGCCGGAGGACGCCCAGTCAGGACCCTGCCGTCCAGATGCTGGCCATGGTTGGCTTTCAGCCAGAACCTGTGCAGGACCCCAGGGCTTGGCGGGGTGGTGGGGGGGAGCCAGACTCCAGCCCTGTTTGTGAGGCAGGTGTGCTCCCAGGCAGGGGTGCGACTCCCGGGCCCTGGTGACCCCCTCCCGCCTCCTGCTGGTGAGGCCCCTCACAGCCCTGGGTCCCACTGGGCAAACCTAAAAGGCAGCAGTGCTGCTGGGCATTGCTGCGAGGCTCCCCACCATGTGGAGCCACTCCAAGCCCTGGAGCTGGGCTTGACTTCAGTCCGCAGGGACGTCAGCCCAGGAACTGGCCCTCCCCCCCAACAGGAACTGCCAGTGGAGGAGGAAACCAGGGCCGTGGTCAAAACCATGGCCCCCAGGGCTGTGCGGCCCCAGAGTGGCCTAGGCCTGGCGAGAGGGTGTCTCCCACCTGGAGTGTCCTTTCTGAGTGGGACGTGACCGAGGGCACGGAGCCTTGAGCAGCTCTCCTCCGTTTACTCGGGACAGAGCCCATTCTGGTTGGGTTACCTTCGGGAGCCGAAACCGAGTGTGGTTCCGAGGGGGAAGGAAGTGGCCTGTCCCCAGGCTGGACAGTCCTGACTAAGAAAGGGGTTTCCAGGACTCATCACGAGTGGTGCTGGACCAGAGTCCCGGGATGCCGCCGTGTGCTCTGGGGACCAGAGACTTATGCGGGACCCCAAACCCGTCCTCTGGCCGCCCCCTGCCCGAGCCAGGCCTGTGCCACCCCTTTGTCATGTTGCCTTTTCCTCCTATGCACCCCATCTGTGCCCCAGGAGTGAGGCAGCCAGCAGCCTCCTTTCCTGAGTGCCTGGGGCAGCCCTGGCTCTGGGCTTGGGGGCAGCAGCCAGACATGGAGGAAGGGCAGGTGGCAACTGCAGAGGCCCCGGGAGCGGTGGGCAGGTGCAGGGGACCGAGTAGATGCCTTCCCAGCGTCTGCCTGGCCTGGTCCGAGGAGGGGGTCAGGGACAGTTGGGTGGAGCCCCCACCCTAGCGCCTCCTGCATACACAAAGCCCTTGGGCTGCATCTCCCTTGGGCTCCCCCCCCCCCAGCTCCCTGTTCTTCCTTGCCCCCAGTTCTTATAGCCTTTCCTGCTGGCCGGGAGCGGGAGGGGCGCCTCCCCGGCTCCTCTTCTGGGGTGGGGAGCATGTGTGCCAGCTCCTGAGAGCACCCTGGGGCCCCATCAGCCCCGAGGGAGGTGGCGATTGGGGTCATACAGGACCCCCGGGGGAATCTGCCTGGGCGGCGGGCTCTCTGGGAAGCCCCCCGAGCATCGGCGTTGAGCTCCGGTGCTGGTGCTCTGGGCACCTGCCTGGGTCGGAGGCCTGGTTGGGCACCATTGTGTCTCTCCCAGGGGATGCTCGGCCCATGGGGGTGGGGGGGACACCTCCTCCCGTCGGGCTGGGACCCGCCCTCCCCTGCTGGCTCCGACAGGCCTCCTGGAGAGCGTCCCGTGATTCGGTTTGGAAAGTCATTATTACTGCGAGCATTTTAGCTGCTGTTTTTACAGCCCGGGGAAGGTTAAAAGAAATAATAATAATAATGTAAGCGAGGCTCAGCCCCTGTAACTGCCTGCAACGTGCTATTTGCATTTTTAAGGAAACACTTCTTTGAGACAGCTTGGGTGAAAGGTCACCATTTGCATATAAATGGAAAAGAAAGTGTGTGAGGCTGGAAGTTGCGTCTGTATTATTTTCTCAGCGGAGAGCTGCTGTTGCAGAGATTAAGGGACACGGCTTGCGTTTGGCTTTTATTGAATAGAGAAAGTACCGGCGAGGCCGATTTGGAAGCAAAATAATGAGAGAAATGTGCAGAGCGATGGAACTGCCAGCTCCCCGCCCCCCTCTCTCATTTTCACCTAAACTCAGCAAAAGCAGGTTTGTCTTTGCTCTGCTCAGCAAGTCTTCATTTTATTCTCACTGAATCCCAGCTTAAGGAAAAAGGGAAGAAAAAGAGCAAAACGCCTCATTTGCCCCTCAGCCCTGTTTGTGTTTCTGCCAAATGCTGCCCTTGGGTGGGGTACCAGCGCTGCCTGGGGACCCCCACCACAGCTGTGGCTCCAGGCGAGGGTGTCAGGGGTGAGAGGGCGCCCCATCTTGGAGGCCCCGGGGCTGCAGGAGAAGCTGTGGGGGCCAAATGTGGGGTCTGAGTGTGTCCCGTGCCCCTGCCTGGGGCCCGCGGTGTCCAGGCACAGTTGCCATTTCCTTGTCCAGTTCTGGGCTGTCGGACCCTCCCGAGGGCCCGCACTGCCCAGGAGGCCCCGGGCAGTGCCGGGGAAGCCAGGCCCGGCTGGTTGAAGCCAGCCAGCCTTGGCTCAGACCTTCCAGCTGTCCCGTCTCCAGCTTCCAGGAATAGCCCCGGGACACAAAGGTGGAGACCTGCACCTGGAGGGGCCTGAGGACCCCCGGGGCCTGGCTGCCGTCTGTCCTCACAGACATGTACTGAGGACCACCCGTCACGGAAGCTGGGTCCCTGTGCCTCATCACTGGCAGATGTGTTTGGAAACAACCTCAAACTCATGGAAACGTCTCGAGTTCAGGGCAGAACTGTGTTTTTGGAATCACCCGAGAGAATGTTTGTGAGCGCTCCCCCCGGGCACCTGTGCAGGGCATCTCACACTCACCTGCGCCGTCTGTCAAGGGTGGGTGCAGGGCCCTGTGTGCCCAGCTGCTGCGTCTCACTGGTCCCTATTGGTCAGACCTTCTGAAGATGGCTGGTCAGTTTGTCCGCAGAGCTTCAGCTCGGGTTTGTCAGTGGTCCTGTGACCCTGTGTGAGATACTTGGGGACACCCAGGTGGGAGGCTCTCCGCCCTGGCCCTGACGCCCCAGCTTCTGTCACTGGGTAAGAGGGTGCCGCCTACGGCTCCCAACGCTGGGAGTCTTTTTCTTTGCAGTCAGTCAGTTTGTGGGGGGATGGTGCTTGGAAACGGCAGAAACACCTCATTCCTCATTTATTCCTTTTTATCGTTAAGTGGGTGAGTACGACCTATTTTATCCACTGGGCTGCGATCATCACGTTGACGCACAGATTGCAGCTGCTGACCAGGGAGAGGTGACAGAGTGGGCCCCTGTGTACCCCCCACGCCCCGAAGTGTGCGTTTTCACGCCCTCAGCGCGTTCCTAGGACAGCACCGGTCACCACAGCGATTCCCCGTATGCATCACCCCAGGCAGAGCCGCAGCACCACCCAGTCACTCCCCATCGTCCCCCCAAACCCTGCCTGCTCGGGCCCAGCTCTGGGCTCCGTGGGTTCACGATTTCCAGGTGGGCAGCCCGTGGGTAAGCAGCCGTGTGATGCCATGTTTTCCGTCTGCACCACGCAGGAGCACTTGGCTCCTCTGTACCGCCAGATGCGGTTCTGTGGCATTTTGTCTTATCCTTTTGGCTGCTGACGGGCACAGGGCTCCTTCCACGTGGTGGCTGGGGGGATGAAGCCCTGAAAAGAGCTGTGTCCCAGGCCCTGTGCGGACGCGCGTTTTTGTTCTCTCGTGTCTATGCCGGGGCGGCGGTCGTGGGGCCCACGTGGCAGTGCCATGCTTGGTGTGTTAAGGAGCTGCCAGGCGTGTTTTCCAAGGCCGCTGTGCCAGTTTTCACTCCTGTCAGTGACGTGTCGGTGTTCCTGCTTCCTCATGCTCTCTCAGACACTGGTTATTGTCTTTTTAGAAATTAGACAATTTCTCGCCCTGGCTGGTGTGGCTCAGTGGATTGAGCTCCGGCCTGCGAATCAAAGGGTCGCTGGTTCGATTCCCAGTCAGGGCCCATGCCTGGGTGGTGGGCCAGGTCCCCAGTAGGGGGCGTGAGAGATAATCACACATTGATATTTCTCTCCCTTCTCTCTGAAAATAAATAAATAATATCTTTTAAAAAGAGGAAAAAAATGCAGCTACTTTGGTGAGTTTGTGGCTTTGATTTGCGTGTCCCCAATGGCTGAGTGCTGAGCACCTGTCCATGTGTGCCATGGCATTGGCATGCTGTCTTGGGACCGGTGTCTATGCGCCTCTTTTGTCTGCATTGAAATCGGGCTGTATGATCACGGGGCTGAAGACGTTCTTCACGCATTCTGAATCTGGTCCCCTGTCAGGTACACGATTTGCAAAGTTCCCCCAGTTTACGGTCTGTCTGCTCACCTGACCGGTGGTGCTTGACGTAGGAAAGTTCTGGACTTCGATGCAGCCCACTTTTCTTCTTATGACTTGTGCCTTTAGCGTCCTGTCCGAGACACCACTGCCCACGCTGGAGGCAGGGAGGTCCGCTCCAGTGTTTTCTGGGTTTTCAGCCCTGACGCCGGGAGGGAGCTGTGACCCCCCGCGAGCCGTGAGCTGACTTCTGTGTCTGGAGTCAGCCCGCACGACCTCCTCTTTGGCCTCTGAGCTTCATGCACAACCTCCGTGCCTCAGACAGGAGGGTCTGGTCTGCGGGGCGGCCGGGCCACAGGCAGGTCCCAGGGCACCCAGAGGTCCCCTGATTGTTTCCCAGCAAAGCAGAAGCTGTCTTCCAGCAGTGCCTATAGTTTGCTGCCAGCAAGTCCCCAGGGGAAGGAAGGGCTTGCAGGGCAGAGCTATTGGTGCATGAGGGGTGGTCTCGGGTGTGGCCCCATCACTCCTCACTCCTCATCCTAGGGGAGGGGACTGACCTCCAGGCACCCATGTCCTGCCCTACTGCTGTGCCCAGAGGACGCACGAGAGGCCTTGGAGGGGACAGGGTGGAGCGGATGCCCAGGCCCGGGCTCTGCCTGAGCAGGAGGGGCCAGGGCTTCCCTTCCGGCCTCCTGGGCAGGTGACAGCAGAAGCCCCTGGGAGCCCTCGTCTCCCACCAGACAGAAAACCAGTGGCCCCCACCCCAGCACTCACTCCGCTCCCTCCCACTGGGTGGTTCCAGGGAGCAGGAGGGACCTCGAGGGGTTCGACAGGGCTGGGGAGCCTGGTGTGGGGAACCATCCTGCTGGCACTCCAGACCTTGGCCTTTATGTCCTCCCTCCAGCTGTCCCTGACACACACCTGTCAGCTCACAGATTTACCTATGTCCCCGTGACAGCTAATTCCCCTTGAGCCTCGTGAATCAGCCAGGCATACAGGTTTCTGTGCTGCCTGCTCTCCTGGACAGGGTGTGTGGAAAGGGGCCCCCGGGGCTTTGCCTCAGGTCTCCCAGGACTTCCACCTGTGTCCTCGAGTGGGAGACACACCCCGTGGCTGGTTGACTGAGCCTGAGGGTCCATCCTCCCTCCCTCGCTGCCTCCACCTGTGAACTCCCAAATGCTGTCCCCATGGGCCTGTCATGGTTTGGAAATCTGAATCCCTGCATGCCGGTGATGCTGAGGACGTGGGAGCTGGATGATCACACAGTTGTACAGCTCCCATCTCTGGTCCAGGCTGGCCCTTACAGGGCTCCCTGCAGGGGACTCATGGCTCAGTGAGGGGGGCACACAGTAGGTGCCCAACTGGTCCTTTGGAGACCTTGCATTGGGCGTCTCCCTGACAACCAGGCTGCTGCTCTCTGGGTCCTGCTCCTGGAGGTCCCAGGAGGCCCTTCAGTGGCATGGAGTCACTTCCAGCCATGAGGACACTGGCCAGGAGCCACAGGGATGCCTGGGGCAGGAGAGGTGGACTTCTGGAGAAACCGCGTTTGGGAGCCCCGTCCAGCGGAGGGGGCATGGCAGGGGTGACAACGCTCGGCCTGACCGGCCACCCGAGTCCAAACCCCATTTCAAGGAGAGGCAGAGAGCAGCCGCAGGAATTTTTATTTCCTGTTTTTATTGTTTGTTACTAATGACCTTCCTTTGAAACGCGGCTGTCCTGGAAAGTCGGTTGTCATGGAAACAGGGAGTGCCGGGCGGGGAGGGGGGGGGGGATAGGTACACAATGCATTTCTTTGTCACGTCCAGCTGATGCCTCCGCCTCTGCCTGCGAGGAATTAACGTTCACTGCGGGCGTCGTCGGCAGGGGCTGAGGCCATGTCGGACACCAGGGCGAGGGCAGCGCAGCCCTCAGGACCTGCACCAGCCCTGGCTGCAAACCCGCAGTGTGTCCATCCCCCGGACAGAGAGCGAAGTTCCTGAGAGAGCTCCTTCTCCTGTCCCCTGTGTGTCTTCTGGTGGCTTCCCCTCCTCGGCTCCTGCCTGCACAGCCTGCACTCACTGTCCCCTCTCTCTGTCCCTCAGAAAATGAGTTCCGGGGCGAGCTGCTGAGCCAGAGGTGGACGTGCGGGGACAAGGCCAGCTGCTGCAGGACCTGCAGGCCCCGGGACAGGTGTGGCAAGGTGAGGCGCTGGAGGACTGCCCTGCCCTGGCCCCGGGTCTGGGCCCAGGCCCTTGTCAGTGCCTGGGGCACACACAGGCGGCTTTCTCATGGGTCCCGAGGAGGCGAAGGACAAGTGATGGTGAAGGCCGTCAGCGATCTGTTCCCTTTAGATCTGAAGGAAGAAAAGTGACCGACTAGCGCATACCCGCCATGGGACAGCCGCTGTCCCTCACGGGCCAGGTCCCGGCCCCGTGGCCCTTTGGCACTGGAAACGAGGCCTCCTCCATGCCTGCCGTCCTCTCCCCGCTGTGACCGCAGGCTGAGAATCCGTGCAAACTCGTGAGGTGTGTTCGCCTCGCTCACTGCAATCTTCCCAGGTGGCAGCAGACGGTTCATGCTGGTGTAAAACTCACTGGCAGCGGGGCCCCATCCTGGGACACCGCCTGCGCCAGCAGCCCCGCCAAACCTCCTGTTCTAGAACTTCCCAGGATGTGCTCTGGGTGCCCCCGGGCCCCAGGCCAGGTGGCCCTCAGAGTCGGAGGCACACGTGACGCGGGCTTGGTGGGCCTTGCTTCCCAGAGCTCAGTTTCTGATGTCATTTCCCTCAGGCCTGGCCCCCAGCGGTGGCAGCTGAGGTGTGGACGACGGACAGGAGGGGCTTCGAAATTCTAGGTCGCGGCCTCAGCGGAGCGCCAGACTCTCACAGCCCCGCGCCTCTCTTTAGACTCTGGTGACTGGCTCGAGCGGGTGGGGGTCTGCCGCAGCACCTCTGCCAGGTCGCTGCTCCGCGGGGCCATCTGCGGCAAATGGAGAAGTCAGTGAGTCCAACCCACCTTTAGGTAGACATTTGGCACTTGATTCGTCATGGATTTTCTGCATTAATGTTGATGTTTTAAAACATCGCATTAAACAGTGATTTAATCTTGGTCCCTGAGTTTTTGTTTCCCCCTTAAACCCGCACCCGCTGTTTGCCTCGCCGGCCTCTCCTGCCCCAGCCCCCGCGGTGGAGCAGAGGTCAGGTGACCCCCGACGGACGGGCGGCCTCGGGGTATCGTGGGGCCGGGGCTCTGTGGAGAGTGAGTCTCCCCAAGGCAATCAGAATAGTGATGTCGAAGATCACCGATCACAGACCATCGCAGCAAATAGAACAATGATGAAAAAGCCCGAAATATTTTGAGAACCGCGATGTGACGCAGAGACACGAAGTGAGCAAACTCCGCAGGAGAAATGGCGCCGGCAGGCTTTCCCGACGCGGGGCAGCCACGAATCTTCAGTTTGTGAAAAACACAGCGTCTGCGAAGCACCTCGAAAGGAGGTCTGCCTGGGTGTGATCCGAGGCCCCGGGCTGCGGGGAGGATGGAAGGTGGGGAGCCTGGGGGTGGGACCTGCCGCAGACCAGCCTGTGCACCACGCCCCCGCTCACTGGCAGCAGCGGCTGTTTCACAGGATGGAGTTTTCCCGCTGGGCGGGGCAGGCAGGGCCCGAGCTGTTCTGTGGGGGACGTGCGTGAACAGGTCGGTCTCGGGACAGCAGAGAGGCCGAGGCGGTGGCAGGACTGGCGGCAGACAGCAGGTTCTGTGTGGGAGGCTCCCGCCGGCCTCCGGGTTCAGCACCAGGGCTGTGGACAGCTCATGACGGGCGGGGAGGGTCCCTGGACAGGGCTGGTGGTTTTGTGTTTGGGGGCAGTGCTGGGTGCTGCGAGTGTGCATGTGTTTCTGCTTGAGGAGAGAGGGACTCTACATTGATTGCTGGTCCTTAAAGCTCTACTTGGCCTCGAGGAATGAAGCAGTGAGGCCCCAGCCTGATGGCTAGAGAGATTCAGCCAGGCCTTCTTCCTGGGGCTGACCAGGGAGGGAGGGAGGGAGGTACCAGCACCAGCATCACCTCACCTGATGTGCCCGACTCCTGCCTCTGGGCAGGGGGACCGTCACATAGAGGGACTCAGACATGGCTGCTCTACCAGGGTCCCGGTGTAGCCGTAATGTTTAACTGGGGGCTGGAGTGAGCTGGCATCCCCGCTTAGAGGCGTCAGGAGAACCCTTCCCGAGACACATGTTAGCTGATGCTCTGTGGGTGTCCTTCCTGCAGCCCCAAGGGAGGCTGGTCTCCAGCTGCCAGGAAGTCGAACAACTGGGGGGGTTGTCAGGAGAACCTCAGACACTCAATGCAATGCCCCGGAGAGGGGACAGGGCTGTCACTGCAGGGAGCCGGGGTGCTGTGCTGGCTGTCGGGGTGCCGCGGTGTGGGCAGGGCGTTTGGCCTCTGAGACTGGAGGATGGAGAGCCGGGTGTGTGCAGGGTTCCGGAACCAGCAGCACCTGCCTGTCTCTGAAGCCGGGGCTGCTCTGGGGCTGACTGACCGTGATCCACATAGGTGTGCTCAGAAAAAGGGAAGTGGGGAGACAGTGCCGTGGGGGGTGGGGCCGAAGGGATCCGTGGGAGAGGCGCAGGGAGCCTGCTGGAACTCCGCCCTGAGGTCCTAAGTGGGGCTCGGGACGGGGTCAGCTGCAGCGTCGTCCACCTGTGCGAGCCCTCACTGGGCAGCGAGAGAAGAGAGCATCACCCGGCCTGGAGAAAGGGCACACTGGGCAGGTACTTTGGAGCCAGTTCCCAGCCACCTCTTGTGTCCCTCTGTCCTCCTCACTGCAGCTGCCCCTCCCTTCAGGCAGGACAGCCTGCGGCCCCCTGGGAGTCAGCAACGCTCCCCCTTCCTCTCATCTGCCCCAGGGACACTGTAGTCCACGTAGTCTCGTGGGTTGAGCAAATCGTCCCAAGTCCGTTCTTGCTCCCCAGCTCTGCTACCTGTTGTTGGAACGGATTCTGAATAAACCGAAGCACTGACCTGTGTCTCCTCCTGCAGCCCAGGGCCAGTGAATGCCCCACCCCCCGGGGCCCAGTCCAGGCCCTCAGAGATGTCCTGGCTGTCCCCGCTTGTCTGTCCATCCGTCCATCCTTGGGTAATGTGTGCTGAGCAGTGACCAAGGCTGTGGCCCCTCATTCTGCAGGACACAGTGACCCCGAAACGGGAACGAATGAGTTTGTTTCGGGTGGGATTGGGGCCACAGGGGAAAGGAGCGCCTGCCGGCGCGGGCCTGGCTGCTTGCCCAGATGAGTGCCGCCTGCCCTGAGGCTGTCTGAATGGCCTCCGGTTTTCACCGACCCGTGGAGCCTGTCCTCCCCACCAAGGCTCCTCTTGAACTCTCCCCGACCCCCTTTCCCCGGAGTGAGGGACACTCGGGCGCTGCAGGTAGTGCTGCTCCAGCCGGGACGCCCTGCAAGGCCAGGGCAGCGGGTCATCCGGGGTTTCTTGGGGCTGGGCCCCAGCGGAAGGCCTGGGGAGAGCTGAAAAGAAAGGTGTGAAAGCGAGGGAGCGAGACTGGGGTGGGGGTGATCGAGGGAGCAAGAGAGAGGCAGGGAGGGGCACCCTGCAGAAGCCACCCCGGAGTCCCTGAACTTGCCTGTGGGCCGCGTTGACCGGGCTCTTGCACACAGAGCCCCCCATGTCCACGGTGTCACTGGCCAGGGCTGAGTGCCGTTCTTTCCCCCGAGGCCCAGCATGCAGGCGGACCCCCAGGTTCAGAGTCTGCTGACCGTGTGTGCTTGTTCGGGGCCCAAGTCTGTAAACGTCCCACTCAGGGCAGCCGTTGTGGGCGAGGGCGGCGTGCAGACGGGTCCGAAAGGGGCTGGTCTCCGTGGCACGTCCGAGAGCCGTCTGCACGGAGAAAGAGCTGACGCAGTTGCTCTGGAGTGACAACCACAGAGTGGAAGGGCGCAGAAGTGGCAGCCCTGGGTGGGACCCGTGTTAATGGTAGCACTAAGACAAGGTAACTGGGGGGCCAGGGGGCCAGGGCTGCATCTGCGCTTGTCAATTACTCTCCTCCCCCATTCACCCATTGAAGACAGGGCTCATGAAGCATTCCCAGGGCTCAGAGCCAGGTTGGGGAGCACAGGGGTGTTCTGAGGGGACTCCCGCCCCCAGAGTTGGGGCTGGGGTGGCTTGGCTGTGGAAGGGGTTCTTGTCACCCTCAAGGAAGGACTCCATTCAGTGTTTTGTGAGCTGCAGGAAAACAGGAACTCGATGGGGCTGTGCTTGGAACAAGGGAAGGGTTTTAACAGTAAACTAATGAAAAATCTGGGTTTGTCTTCTTGCCTTTGTGGGTGGGGCTCCTTCTGGGACAGGGAGCAGTGACGTCCAGGGTCTGAGGACAGCAGAGAGTCCGCCTCTGAAGTGCCCCTCAGTCTCTGGGGCTCGGAGTTTTATCACAGTCTTGCCCAGGGCTCTGGGCAGCCAGGAATGCTGGTGTGAAGTGGCTCGGAGATCTGCCTCACTGACGACATCCGAAGTCTGTGGCTCGGACGAATTCACTCTCACGTGACAGAGCGAACCCTCCTCTCCTCCTGCACAGCCGCGTTTCCCTTTCCAAACCGAAGCTGCACGCGCCGAAGAGAGCTCACTGAGCGTCTGACGCAGAGAAATCGCAAACGGAAGGAGCTCGGCAAAGGGCTTGTGGTTTGCAGGTGCACCCAGCCCACCTCTGCCACCCTCTCTGCTCTTGGCTCTGTGGATGCAGATTCTGCAGGAAGCCCACATTGCCCGGCCCTGTAACTTAGGTGCCAGTTTCCTCGGGAAACCTGATGAGAGAAGAGCTGCAGACTGCATTTCAGTGGTGAGCAGGCTGGCACCTGGCAATCAGCCACATCAGCACCATTGTGCGTCCCGCATGGGAGGTGGGCGCTGCGCCCCGCGGATGGAAGGACGGACGGTGCTTTTGGAGGCTCGGAGCTGTAAAGAAGCCCCTTGGACACCTGCTCCTCTCTCACTTTCAAGGGGAGCCGTTGGCCCACAAGGAGCCTCTGTCCAGAATGGAAACGGAGGCACCACATCCTGCCGCTGGACACCTGTCTGGGCGCAGCCAGGAGCACCTGGCTCTGTGGCCTGGACAGACCGCTGCTCGCCCCAGGCTGTGGTTTCGCCCCTTTAACAAATCGCATGACTTGCCATCAGTGCCGCTGGGGGGTGGTTCGCTCTGCAAGCTTCACCACACTGACTGGGGGTGTCCTTTTCTCTGTGACGGCCACTTCTTCCCTCTGGTGCCTTGAGTGGCCTGTGGCCAGTGGGACTGCTTGCTTCTCTTCTGACCATGGGGACAGGCGGTGCGTCCCGGTCTCCTGGGGCCTCCTGGGGTGCAGGGTGCTGGGCATAGGCTTCTGTCCCTTGGTGACACGGAGCACAGTGGGTCCACCTCCTGCCTCACTGTCACCTGCCTGCCCGGATGTGTCATGGGTGACACAGGTTGAGGATCCTGTGTGATGGCCTGTAGCTCCTGGGGGCTCTCCCTTGGCTCCCTTGGGGGACAGTGTAGGCAGCATCCCCCCAAAGTGGGGCAGGGAAAGGGACTGCCGGTGAGTGGGGTCCCTAAGGGGCTCTGGAGGAGACCCTGGGAAACACCCCTCACTCTGTCCTGGGAGAAGTGACCCCTGAAGGATGGCTGCTGGGTCTGGGGACACGTTGGCCTGTGTCCGTGCCTCTGCCTGGCTCTCGCCGACACAGCCTCCAAACTTGAGAGCCACGCCATCTGGCACAGCCCATGGCCTGTGGCCCATAGCCTGTGGTTGGTCCAGCCCAGACGTGCTAGGAGCCCATTTGGGTCCCAGCCACCTGTTCCCAGCAGAGTGACCTCACGTTAACCCCCACGGGCTCTGGGGCTCGATGGGGCCTGCGTCTGCCGTGGCTGCCCTGCCCTGGTGCCCGCGAGAGGGGATGGGGTGTGAGCCTGGATGGGGGTGGAGTAGGTGCAGGGGATGGGGACCCCAGGCTGGCCCGTTACTCCTGGTCCCCGGCCTCACCTGCCCTGCCAGCGGCTTCTGGTCCTCCTGTGTCGCAGACGCGCCCTGCCCAGCAAAGCCTGAGTGGGAGCTCAGCTGGCTGTCCCGGCAGCCCTGTCTTCCTGCTGACACAGCGTCGTTTCTTCCTGCAGATGAGCTTGGAGAACGAGGACAAGCGAGCTCGCACACGATCAAAGGCCCTGCGAGGTGCGTCCCCCAGCCCCAGCACCCCACACCTGTCCGTGGCTCCCAGGTGTCCATGTCCCAAAGCTGCAGATGCCGCTTTCCCCACCAGTGCTCCTCAGGAAAACAGAGCTGCCCGGCAGCGCCCCCACCTGGCCTGTTCTGCCCCCCGTGGGCCTGGTAGTTTCGGGGTGCCTGAGGACAGCTGTGGGGCCTCGCCCCAGACAAAGCTCAGGTGCTGAGATGAGGAGACAGACCCAGCTCCCCGGGCAGGGGTGTTTGGGTGTGACGGGCCGCCAGCCTTCCGTCACTAGCCTCTGCCTCCCAGGATGTCCTCTGAGAGCTGGTGGGGCCTGGGAGGTGTTGGGTTGGACTGGCAGGGGTGAGGAGGCAGAGGGCCCTGCAAGGACAGAGCCTCCCCCTCGGCCAGGGTGCCCACATGTGGGGACGCGCTGAGCTCCTCAATATGCCGGCCGCCCACCTGCCATCCTCCTGTGCGGCTTTACCTGCCAGGTTGGGTTTCCTGCCAGAAACCGGATTGTCTGTGCAGTTAGGGAAGGAGATACAGGCCTGGCTCGGAGGCCTGGCGGGCCTGTGTCAGGGCGGCCTCTGTGCCCCCCAGGGTCCCGGCAGGGAGCAGGCAGCGTGCTCGCCTAGGAGGCTGGCTGGGTCAGGAGAAGGTGGGGCTCAGGCTTGCGTGCTCGGCCACCGCTCCGCTCTTTATGGTGCCTTTTCCGCTCTGACCCTACGTGTTTCCTCCTCTCTCTCATCCAGCACACCCGGAGCCCGCGGGAGCTGACCTCAGGTAAGAGAGACTCCCTGCTAGCACCAAGTGTGGTCGTGTCTGTGGGCCCCCTCTTGTGTAACCACACCCCGGGGCCCCCTTTCCCTAATGAGGCCCCACCCTCTTTGGCACCTGTCAGCTGTCATCACCGCCTCTGCCCTGGCTGCACCTGCAGCCCACCTCACAGCAGCGGCAGGGGCAGGTGCGCACCTGGCCACCAGCAGCACCTGCTGTCACCGGGGCCCCCGCCAGCCACAAAGGGCCATCTTCGTGGGCTGTCACAGAGGCCGCTGTGTCAGACGGCCTGAGGCCCCGTTTGTCCAGAGGTGGAGCAGGCCGTTCCTGGGCCAGAGCCTTTGGTTCTGTGTGTTGGTGCCAGCATAGGAACTGTGAGCGCAGAGGACTCACTGCTGGGTGTGCCAGAGGGATGTTGTCACGAGGCTGGAGAAGCTCAGGCGGAACTGCATGCAGGAGTGTGTGGGCGAGGGGCTGGGCCCCATTGTTCTCGAGCTGTGTGCCACCTCCACCCTGCTGTCCCTTCGCCAGCTCAGGCAGAGCCCTGGCCTGGGGACAGCGCAGGGGTTGTGACAAGGAGAGCAGAGTGACAAGTGGGCCCTCAGCTCCTCCTGCCTCCAGAGAGCCAGCGGGTCTGGTGGGCATTCCATTCGTGCTGAGAAGTGACAGACACTCGCCTAGTGTCTTTGCCTGGACCCATCTGCTGCTGCGGCACATTGCACGTGCTCAGGCCCCTCGGGCAGGTCACTGGGACCCGCCCAGCGCTGACCGCGCCAGGCCGCCCATGAGCCCACCCCCGGGCTGCTGTGGGGAGTGGCTGTGTCCCATCTCTCCCTGAGGGGCCCTCAGCGGCCCCGCACACAGGCACGTAGGCCGGGCTGGAGGCCAGGCCTCTTCTGGACGTGTGGGCGGAGGTGTGCCTCGGAGCAGGTGACGTGCTGGGGGCCGTGCCAGGGCCCCACGGGCCTCCCCAGCAGCTGTCACCTAATTGCCTGATTAACTCAGTGATTAATCGACTAATTGGGACCTCAGCTTCAAATCCCCCATAACAAGGAGCTTTTGTGGAAAGTCTCAAAGCTAGTTCTTGAGAGAGTGAAGCAAGTGTGGGACACAGGCTAGAAGAGACGGGCCGGGGACAGCAGCCACTGTGCTGTGTCTGCAAAGGAAATCCTCGGTAGAAAGGGGCCTGTCTCCCTCCCTCCCTCTCTCCTTCCGGCTTCTTATTGAAACAATGAGACTCGGCGTTGACATCAGCTCGAGGCCCCAGCGTGGAAGGCGGTGGCCAGTGGCCCCATCAGGCAGGGGCTCCCCCAAAGTCCACCGCTGAGCTCGGGGCTCTGCCTCCACACGCATCCCACTTCTCTCTGACCAGTCAGCAGGTGTGGCCTCCTGGCCCGCTGGGACCACAGCTGCCTGCACTGGGCCGGACCCATCAGCTGGGTGTCTGGACTGGGTCCCAGGGGCCCGTCTCTGTTGTGACCCTGAACGTTCGTTCCTTCGCAGGCGTTGGGAGAGTCTGATCCCAGTGCTCCTGTGGAAAACAAGGTCTTCCCACCTTGGGCACCTTGGGCACCTTGGGGTGACCCCCAAGAGGAGCTCAGGCTCCCCTCCTTTACGTGGCCTCCTGTGGGTCCCCCATCCTACTGGGCGTCAGTCTGTTGCTCTGTAAAATGCCGTGATGACGGCTCTTTTAGGGCCTTGGTCTGGGGACGTGTCTAGCAGCCCACAGATGCTTACCCCTCCACCCACCCAGGCACCTTGCTGGCCCAGGGAGCTGGCTCCTGGGGAAGGGGTCTGGGCAGTGTGGTCCACGTCCATTAGCAGAGGTTTCCAGAGCTTTCCCCAGTTTGGTTCTGTGGGGAGACAGGATGGTGAAGGGTGAGGAACCCCTGGGGTCTCGCCCCGTCCACGTTTGCTCACCAGCCCTGAGGTAGGGGCACTGCAAGAGGCCCAGCCCCACCCCCACCAAGGCCTCACAGCAGCTCTGGGTCATGGGCCCTCCTGGCTTCCCCACGCCAGTCTCGGCCTAGTCTTCGTGTTCTCAGGGCCTCCCCCCACCGAACCACCGCCAGTGCCCTCTCTTGGCGAGGGCCCCAGAGACAGAGGCAGGTGGGTGATGATGGCATGGAGCAGCCGTCTGCGCTTTGCCCTGGGCCAGCCTCAGGCGGGGGTCCTGGGGCGCCTCAGAGGGTCTGTCTCCTGGGGGCCATTTCCTGCTGTGGGAAAGCCCTGTCCGTGGAAAAAAGAAGCTTCCAAGGGACTCCCCCGCTGGAAGACTCAGCTCACGCGCCCAGGTCCTCATGGTGAACACACTCATAAAACTTCCTCAAGACATTCATTTATTTATGGGGGGAGTCCTTTCATTAATTTCAGCCAACTGCAAGCAGCCGTGCTGAGAGCAGCAGTCTGGAGACACCTGCTGAGGGTCTGGGTGGGGCCCCTCCCCTGAGTGACTGCTCTGCTTGTCTCCCCAGCTGCCCCACCCCGGGGTGCACGGGCGTGGGCCACATCCGCGGCAAGTACTCCAGGCACCGGAGGTAAGGAGGCCTTGGGCCCTCGCCACGGGTCCTGGGAGGGAGGGTGGGCTGCTGGATGCTGGAGCCCATCTCGCGCTCTGAGCCTTTGTGGATCCAGAACCTTCCGTGTATGCACATGGCCGCAGTGTGCCCCTTGACCAGCTGCAGAGGGCCTTCAGAGCAAAGGGCGTGGCCATAGTGTGGCACCGGGGCTGCCGTGAGGCACAGGAGTCTGCACAGGAGCAGTGCCGGGGCACACTGGGGTGACCCATGTCTTCCCGGGATGCACTTGATCTCAGGGGCCCCCCTGCAGCCCGCGGTTTGGGGGGTAGGTGAAGGTGTGAAGGGTCTGCAGGTGGACAGGGATGGGCCAGGGCCCCCAAGGACCTGCCAGGTGGGTGTGGAGCAGAGCAGTGGGCACCAGGCCCCGCACTCAGGGGTCTTCTGAGAGAAGCCAGAAATGCAGCTGAAAACACAACCAGGACAATTCACGTCGAGTCCGAAAGCAGCCCGCCAGTGCGTCTGGGGCTGCCAGTGGGGGAATGGCGAGGAGGTGACCCGAGGAGCAGGGGGGCAGGGCGGGAGGGGCCCGGGAGGTACTGACAGGCGGCTGGGCCCCTCCCAACAGTTTGCAGAGCTGCCCTCTGGCCAAGAGGAGGAAGCTGGAGGGCGCCGAGGCGCAGCACCTGGTGTCCAAGCGGAAGTCGCACCCCCTGAAGCTGGCTCTGGACGAGGGCTACGGCGTGGACAGCGACGGCAGTGAGGACGCTGAGGTGAAGGAGGCCTCTGTTTCCGATGAATCAGAAGGAGCCCCGGAGGAGGACCAGGCTGGGATGCCGGGACAGGAGGAGATTCATCGCCCCGAGCCAGCTGAAGGTGCTTTGTCGCTCTTTCTGCCCCGAATAAAGGGTGCTCAGTGTGTCCCTGGAGAGCCGCAGCCCGGGAGCCGGGAGGGCCCCCTGCCAAGGAAGCCCGTCCTGAGAACAAGTGATGTCCTGTCCCAACAGTGGCGGGCTTTCTGGGGAGGGGCTGGGGGCGCGTCTATGGGAGGCAGTGGGTGTTGTCCATGCACATGAGAGACGGACACACGGACACATGAACACGGCTGTGTGTCTGGCCCTTGGAAAGAGCTGCCCAGGATGGGGTGGGCGTCCTCTGGGCATCGGGCAAGACCAAGGGGGACCAAGGCAGACCCTGCTTGTACCACCTTCCCTATGAGCACCCAGCCCTTGGAGATGCTGGTGTGAAAGCCCGAGGTCCAAATCCCCCAACACCCCTGAGCTTCCAGTGTCTCCTGACCTCGCAGGGCCTGAGGTGGGTCTGTATTTTATTTTGGAGCCGATCCTGGTGGGCCCCTCCAGGGCTCTGGTGTGGCCTCCTGGGCCACTGGCTCGCCTGCTTCCTCACAAAGCAGGGAGTCTGGGGGCAGCTGCCAGTGCCCTGAATACTGCTCGCCCCCCGAGCGTGGCTGCAGGGTACCCCTGTGCTCCCGAGCCCCGTGGGCACCCCACAGGCCCCGCGCGTGGCGAGCGCCGTGCATCTTCGTTGTGGCCATTTCAAGCTTTAAATTTAGGTCCTTTAAAAAGTATAAGTTTGTTTGGTGCTTTTTGCTTTTGAAACTACTTTTATTATTTAAGATTTAATTTATTTATTTCTAGAGAGGGGAAGGGAGGGAGAATGAGAAGGAGAGAAACATCAATGTGTGGTTGCCTCTCACACACCCCCTACTGGGGACCTGGCCCTGACCCTGCTGGGGACCTCCCACACGTGTGCCCTGACCAGGAATCGAACCTGCAACCCTTTGGTTCACAGGCCTGTGTTCAATCCACTGAGCCACACCAGCTAGGGCTCATTAAATGTTTAAATAATTGAGCTCTGTTTTGAGAAATGACGTGAGAAAGTACTACAATGGCTTTTAAAATGCAGTAGCAGTTACCCATCTGCCCCCCCAAATAAACTCCCCATGATCTCGGTCCAGGCAGAGGCGGTGATGCACGGGACCCTGCCGAGCCCCATTTCCGGGGTTCCGTGTTTCTGGCTGTGGCAGGGGTGGGGACACCCGCCCTCCCTGCGCCCGCTCCCACGTGGCTTCTCTGATCCTGTGCAGGAAGGAGCCCCACCAAGTCCCACTTTGGACCCCACTCCGTCGGCAGCCCCACGGGCCCCTCCAAAGGCAGCTATGGCAGCTACCAGGAAATCATTGCAACTTCTCTCCTGAACTTGGGCCAAGTTGCCGGGGAGACCCTGGTCCAGGAGGGCTCAGGCCAAGGAGCCCAGCTGGGCCCCAGTGCCGTGCACCTGGTCCAGGAGGAAGCCGAAGAAGGGGCCACCAGTGACGAAGGGGAAAGGGCCATCTTCATCCCGCCCGAGGACGCGGAGGAAGTCATTGAGGTCACCAGTGAGCGCTGCCAGGAGCTGAGTCCCCAGGCCCTGGAGGGTATGACCAGTAGTGAGGAGCCCAGCCCGCAGAAAGGCTCCCTGGGTCACGAGGAGGAGGACGAGGAAGACGAGGACGAGGATGAGGAGGACGAGGAAGATGAGGACGAGGATGAGGAGGCTGCCACGCCGGATGGGGCTTGCCAGGAGGGCGCCCCCCACGCCACTCCCCAGCAGGCCACCGAGCTCCCCAGCCCCCAACCTGGTGACTCGGCGGCAGAGCTGCGCTCCGAGGACAGCAAGGACGAGGACGAGCGCTCCCAGAAGTCTGCGGCCACGGACGAGTCGGAGATGCACGACATGATGACACGGGGCAACCTGGGCCTCCTGGAGCAGGCCATCGCCCTGAAGGCGGAGCAGGTGCGCGCTGTCTGCGGGCCCTCGGAGCAGGGCCCGGGCGAGCCCCTGAAGGTGGCCAGGCCCCTAGACGCAGCGCGCAAGACCTACGGCAGCAAAGGTAGGGCTGGCACCTGCTGCATGCCCGGCGGCAGACCTCCCGCGGCGCCTTGGGCTGGGGCGGGGAAGGTGGCAGACCAGGGACAAAGACGCGCGTGACACAGAGCACAGTGCTGGGCTCACTGAGGGTCGTGGGAGACACAGAGCTGAGGGCGGGAAGGCAGGAGGGACAGGGACCTGGCCTCCGTGGCTCAGCCGCCGCCTGGGGACTCACAGGGTTGTGGCGGGACAGACAGACCTGGGGACTGACCGTGCTGTGGCAGGATTTGAGTCAGCTCCAGCTCCGGGGACCGCCTGGCTTGTGGAGACGCTGGGCCACATTTTCTGGGAACACTCGCTTGTGTGGTTCTGGCTCAGGGGCAGGTATTCAGGGACACAGCTGAGGGGACAGAGATGGGGACATCCTTTCAACCCGAGGGTACTTGTCGAGGGGAGACCCTGTCAGGGGGGGCGCACACTTCAAGGACAGCAGTTTGGGGCCCACGGTCAGGCCAGCACAGGGCCACGGGCACCAGGAGGCCCGCGTGCAGGGGACAGAGACTTGGGGGTGGTGTGGGGTGTCAGTCTGGGGGTGGGCAGGGGTCCCGTGGAGCAGTGGGACGTGCTTGGAGAGGGGCGTGCTGGGGGACACAGGGTCGCAGACAGAGTGGTAGCCCCAGGCCCAGGTATTCAGAACTCATTCCTGTGGGATGGACATTTGGGGCCCCGGATGCCGTGTCCTGCTTTCCGGACGATGTTGATGGCACAGAGGCAGGGGCCAAGCTGGGGGCAATACGCCATGGGGCGCAGGAAGCCTGGGGCAGAAGCTGAGGTGCCGACCCGGGGCATCTGCACGGAGGCCAGCTCACTGAGAAGCTGGTGTCAGGGGGGGTCGGTACGCCCGCCCACCTGCCCTTTGAGTGTGGCCCTGTGGCTTCTGGGTGCCCCCAGAGGGGCAGCTGCACCCAGGCCCCACCTTGGAGGGCGTCCGCGTCCCAACGGGCACCCTTGGGGCCTCACACGCCCTAGGGAGCTCTCCGGGCTCGCGCAGGCCAGAGGGGTCCAGTAACTGAGGGTGAGTTACGCCCCTGCATTTTTTAGTCATGTGACCTTGGATAAGTTCCTTGACCTCTTTGTCTCCTCGTTTTGTCAAATCCAAAGGACGTGTCCTGGCAGGGACCTCGTCACATAACCTTCACCTCTCTATGCAGAAGTTGGACCTCGAGGCATGCGGGCTCCGGGCAGTTTGTTCCAGCTCTGAGGCCAGTGGGCAGAGGGACAGGTGCCCTCTGGGTCCTTCACACCTCTGTGCATCCTGCCCACTGTTCGGGGCAGTTTGGTCAGCCCCTGGGGAGACCGCTGGAGTCTCCTTGCCCTCTAGCCCTGGCCCCTCTCATGCTCACGGGCAGCCTGGCCTCTCTCCCCTCTGGACAGCCAGAGAGTGGCTTAGCGGTCCTGCCCCCCACTGTCCGCCACATGCCACATGGTGTCCTGGCCACCTCTGACTGGCGTGTCGTGTCTGTTCAGATGCCTCCAGAGCAGAGAAGCGCGAGATCAAGTGTCCGACACCGGGCTGTGACGGCACCGGGCACGTGACCGGCCTGTACCCGCACCACCGCAGCTTGTCCGGGTGCCCCCACAAGGACAGGATCCCTCCGGAGAGTGAGTGGCTCTGCATGGCTCGGGCCAGCTCTGGTGTTTGGACGGTGGCCACTCGGGCCCTGTCCCTTGGGTTGGCACCATCCCGATGCCCAAACTTGAGCCCTACAAGGCTGGGGACACAGAGGGTGCCCAGCCATCCACCTTGGGATGTCAGCTTGGGTCAGGGCCCCCAGAAGACAGCCACGGGCTCAGGTACCCCGAGGGGAGACAGGCAGCCAGCAGGGGCTGCCTCTGTGCTCCAAAGATTCAGCAGGAAGCCTGTCCTGACTTCTGGGCCGGAGGCAGCAACTATGAACTTGAGGTTGACAGGGGCCAGTCACAGAGCAGCCAGAGGTTGTGAAGCTGAGTTGGTTTTGGCCCCAGGAGGCAGAGGCCATGGTGGGGGGGAGCGTGGGGGGACTGGGCTGAGGACCGTCACCCCAAGCTGCTGTGTGCCTGTCCGAGGAAGCTGCAGGCCTCGGACCAGCTCTGCCCCCCGCCTCCCCATTCTCTTTCAGTCTTGGCCATGCATGAGAACGTGCTGAAGTGCCCCACTCCCGGCTGCACAGGCCAGGGCCACGTGAACAGCAACCGCAACACACACAGGAGGTACCGGCGGGCGGGGGTGGGGCGCACCAGGCCTGCTGTGGCCCCTCAGGGTTGGTGCCAGGTCAGAGGGCCCTGTGCGTCGCTGCTTAGAGTTGCCCCAAACAAACCGCCTGAGTGGCTGGTGCTTTGAGGGCTTGAGCCCAGAGTAGAAGAGAGAGCCCCATCCTGGAGGCACAGCGGCTCCCCGGGCCCCTGTGGGCACCTGCCCGTGTCCCCTGATCGACAGGTAGGGCCTAGTGGAGAGGGCTCAGCTGTCCCCTGGTCCTTCTCTAGTTTGTCCGGGTGTCCCATTGCTGCTGCCGAAAAATTAGCCAAATCTCAAGAGAAGCAACAGCCACAGGCAGGAGATCCCTCCAAGACTGGCTCCAATTCAGATCGGATCCTCAGGTGGGTGCTGGAGTGGCTGCCTCCCAGCTGCATGTGCCTTGGGCAGCCAGTGCCTCCTAGGGTGGGGCTGGGGCACGCAGGATGGTCCCCAGTCCTCCTTTCTCTCCCTTCCGTCTGAGCTGAAGGGAACAGAAGCCCCCCATGCCCGGCCCAGTCCCAGTCTCCTCCTGGGTGGCCTCCCCGGGCCCAGGGGTCATGCTGTCTCTGTGCATTCAAACATCTGAACTCTTCCAAGAGCCTCGGCGATAGTGAACGAAATGCTGGCAGCGGTCTTCTCCTGCCAGTCCCTGACCTGGCTGTGGCTGCCGCCCATGAAGAGCTGACTCTCGGCTCTTGGGAACATGCCCCAGATCACCGCGCCCCCCCCCCCCCCCGCCCTGGGCATGGTGGCTGAGCTTTCGGAAACCTGCTCTCCTTAGCTCGGTGGGAGTGGGGCATGCAGGCTCTCCCTCCTCCGGCTGTGCTGTTTGCAGGGGATGAGCCGTTCTTCCTCCCAGGCTCCCGTCAGTGGAGGGGCGCAGGGGAGGGTCTCCCAGGTGTCTCACTCTGAGGGGACCCTGTGCTGGCTGTGGGGGGAGGCAATAGGTCCCTGGGTCCTGTCCTCACGGTTCTGTGTCTGCCCCACACCCCAGACCCATGTGCTTTGTGAAGCAGCTCGAGGTCCCTCCATATGGAAGCTACCGGCCCAGTGTGGGCCCTGCCACGCCCCGGGCCAACTTGGCCAAGGAGCTGGAGAAGTTCTCCAAGGTCACCTTTGACTACGCAAGTTTTGATGCTCAGGTTTTTGGCAAACGCATGCTTGCCCCAAAGATTCAGACCAGCGAAACCTCACCTAAAGCCTTTAAATGTAAGTTGGGGGGTTGCTCCTGGGAAGTGTGAGATGAGGACCAGTGGAGGGGGGACCCCGGTTATCCATCCTGGGGACTGAAGGGACAGAATCGGGCCCTCGCTGCCCCAGTGTCCACCCCTCCTGTTCACCTTCAAACTCCACGTATCCCCTTGCCATCTGCGAGACAAAGCCAGGCCCTCTGTGGTGTGTGTGTCCAAAAATAAAGAATAACTTGACAGGCGTGGCGCGGCCAGGGAAAACTCCCTCCTCAGCTGCCTTCTCCCAGCCTGTGTGACCGGACACGGCGACCCAGTGGCCAGGATGTGTGCGAGCCCAGTGCCCTGACGAGAGCCCTTTTCCTTCCCGCGCGGACCGTCTTGCTGGACATGATGTGCTATTTGTGACACTAGCTACAAATCTCATGCTAACAAAAATGAACCTTGGGGAGCGATTCTTCCTGGGGTTTTTTTTTTTTTTTCATTTATTGCACTAATTTGTGGGTTGCCAGCCCGTTAGTCCTGGAAATGCACATGAAATGGAGAGGCACCCCCATGTACCTGAGATTGGAACGGGCATCTCCTGCAGGAAACTGGAGTTTCCTACATGTCAATAACAAAAGTACTGACGGATACAATGGATACAATTGCCAGCCGAACCTGTTAGGACTGAGGGCGTCCTGCCTTCCCGCACAGCCTCCCACTAACACCTGCCCTTTCTGTGCTCCTGGGGATTTGCTGGGTATGTGGCAGGACTCTCATACCTGAGAGTGATTTTATGGCTGCTGCACAATTACTGGAACAGATAACATTTTATACCTTATGTTTATTTGAACAATAATGTTACTTCGTTAAAGCAGGGACACCAAAGTCAGCCTTCTGAGATGTTTGATACAATTTTCATGCTTGGATAATATTCTAAACATGCATCCTGTTTACAGAATTCTTTCGTCTTTTGAAGCGGACGTACAACCTGTTTTTGTTTGAAATATCAGGGGTGCTGGAATGTCTTTGGAGGGTTTGCTCCTTCTGCATAAATTTCAGTCAGGCAGAAATAGCCTCCTCAGTCCCAAGCAAGGGAGCAAAGGGGGGGGCAGATGCGAGCCCAAGCCCCCTCTCCCTGCAGCGGGGCCCCGCCCTCCCTCCCCCAGCCCCGTGTGTCTGCGGCCGCCTGCGTGCAGGTTGGGCCTCAGCCCGATGTCATTCCCTCCTTGCATCCAAGCCTTTCCCAAAGGCCTCTGCCCCCAGGCACAGCTCCTGCTCCCCACCCTCTTCCGCAGGCTTCGACTACGCGCACGACGCCGAGGCCGCACACATGGCCGCCACTGCCATCCTGAACCTCTCCACGCGCTGCTGGGAGATGCCCGAGAACCTCAGCACGAAGCCGCAGGACGCACCCAGCAAGGTGGGTGTGGCCTGCCGGGCCCTGCAGGGCAGAGAGTGGCTGGGGAGTTAACAGTCGGGGTCTCCGCGGGGCGGGTCATCCTCCCCTTTTCTCCCCCAGCCTTGGTCCCTGCTGACCGGAGAGCTTGGATGGGTGCCTTCCGAGAGCTGTGTGCTGGGCCTGAGAGGGCTCCCAGGGCTGTCACACGCGTGTCCCCTCGAGTCTCCTTGCGTCTGAGGGTCATGCCCATGTTCTCATCTGACTGAGCTCCTGCTCTCAAGGGTCAGGCCTGGGGTCCAGGGCACTGGAAGGAGGGAGGCGGTGTCTCCTCCACGCAGGTTTCAGGACTCCCCTCTCAGATCTGTTCTGTCGGGCCCTGCGTCCTTGTGAGGGATGTGTCCGGGGTCTCTGCAAAGCTGAGCTGAGCACCACGGCCTGCGGGCAGGGGTGGGCCCGGACACAGCTGGTGCCTTTGCGTTGCAGGCCGTGGACATCGAGGTGGATGAGAACGGGACCCTGGACCTGAGCATGCACAAACACCGCAGGCGGGAGAGTGCATTCCCTGGCGGTGGCAGCGGCAGCCCTGGGGTGAGGTCTCCCGACACCTCCCAGCGCCAGAGCAGCACTGGCACCCCTGGCAGCTCCATGACCTCACCCCAGTCCGGCCAGGGGTCCCGCCAGGAGGAGTGGGACCGGCCCCTGGACTACACCAAGCCCAGCCGCCACCGAGAGGAGGAGCCTGAGGAGGTGGGTCCCGTGGCCTGAGGGCTGCTTCTCGGGGCAGAGCCTCCAGGGCTCCTGTCCCTTTGCACCAAGAGCCCTTCACCATCCACACGGCCAGGACACAGCCTGTCCCGCGGGAAGGGTTTTCCTCGCTGGGGGAACGCTGAGTCCTGGCCCTGTCTGAGAGGGATGACCTCTTCACCCTGAGGACATGTGAATGGGGCCTCTGAGGGCCTGGGGAAGAGATGGCTTCTTTCAGACCCCCCGGGGATGGCTTGGGCCCGACTCTGAATCCCCTGGAGGTGTAGGCCTCGCACCAAACAGGGGTACCCCGAGCTCTGGTGGCAGCCCTTTCTATGGTCCCCAGGATGCTCAGGCCCCCTGGCTCCCTAGTTAGAGGCAGGAGGGGACTCCTGGACTCAGGAAGAGCCCCCAGTGGGCAGTGGCCTGAGTCCCAAGACAGGCGCCGCCTGGTAAAGGGCACAGAATTGGCATCTCCTGGGGCTGTGGTCTGGGGGTAGTGGACAGTCCCTGTCCAGTCCCTCCAGCCACTTGAGATGGGGGCCAATGGAGGGCTTTTCCCAATGGGCTCCCCTTCTCCCTGAGCATCTTCTGTGGGGTGACCCAGCAAGGGTGATCTCAGAGGCCCTGATGTTCCCACCCACTGCAGCCTGTCCCTGCCCTCTCCCTGTAGATACTGCCCACCCTCCGGGAAGAATCCTCAGCTCCCCTCCTCCAACCACCTCTGCTAGGCTTGGGGGCCCCACATCCCAGGCACTGGGTCACTCCTAGCAACGCCTCTTGAGCCAGGTCTCCTGGGGCCCTGCACTGGGGCCTGGGACTCCAGCTCAGACCCCCTTCCAGCTCTGCCTGTCCTGGGGCAGATGTTGAGCCCCTTGCAGCACCCCCAACCCAACCTCAGGCCACAGACCCTGCCCACTGCCCCATGTCCCTCGGCCTGGGGAGGTTCTCCTGGTCTGGGAGCCGCATCCATTGGAAGGGCATCTTCGTGCAACTTGCTCAGGCTAATGAATCCATAGTGACAAGGCCTCAAGCCTTCTTTTCGCTGGGCTGCGTCTCCAGGCGCCTCCTCCCCTGATCCCCACCAGTCCCGTGAGCAGCTGCCCTCAGCTCCAGATTCGAGGTGATACCTCAGCCCCAAGAGGCTGACGGTTGCTGGGGGCAGAATGTGGAAGTGCAGTGTGGGCGTCTGTGCCCCGTGAGCCACCGTGAACACCTGCCTGGGGGGGGCCGCCGTGGGGCATCGGGAGGCCCCTGTTGTTGGGGCAGCTCTGGCTGAGGTGGGGGGCGCTCCAGCCCCCCCGAGGTGCTGTCTTCTGTGTCTGGGAGGCGGGCAATCTTCCTCCCCAATCCGAAGACAGGAGACGCCAGACGCAGCCCGTGTGGACGCAGCTCTGAAGGGTTCCTCTCCCTCGCCCCGGGTCGGGCGCCCGGCCCCGCCGGTGGTTAAAACCTCTCCCTGCTGGTCTTTTGCAGTCAGAGCCAGCAGCCCATTCTTTTGCTTCTTCTGAAGCAGATGACCAGGAAGTGTCGGAAGAGAGTTTTGAGGAGCGGAAGTACCCCGGGGAAGTGACCCTGACCAACTTTAAGCTGAAGTTTCTCTCCAAGGACATAAAGAAGGAGCTGCTCACGTAAGTGCCCATCCCGGCCCACAGGGCCCCTTGGAGCCGCACAGCCCGACGGGAGCGTGGCTGGGCCAGCCCGGACGCCGGCCAGCCAGGGCCTTCCACTGCCTTCAGGTGGACAGAGGCTGAGCATCCTTCACTGGAACCCGGTCCACCAGGCAATGGGGGACAGGTGTCCCATCCCCACCTACACCCCCCACCCCCATGATTGAGGATGATGAAGAGCCCCGTTCCGCCCTCACAGCAGGGAGAGGCCTGAGGGGCTCACCTCTCCAGGCCACAGCTGTCTGTCCTGTGCGCTCTGTGCGCCTGATGTGCGCCTGATGTGCGCTCTGTCTCAGGACTCTGTGCCTGGCTCTGGCAGCATGGCCAGCCCTTCGAGCCTGTCCTCAAAGGGCTGACCAGACGTCACACGAGCAGGGGAGCATCTGTAATCGGGGGGCCATCCCGCAGCCTTCTGGTCAACCCCCACTGAGCTCCCCTTTCTCAGAGGCCCGTGAGGCTGTATGTGGCACCTGCCCCATAGGGGCCCAGCCCTCACCTTGCTCTGTGGGTGCCGGGCATCCTTGTCTCGTCCTGAGTCTCCTCCTCTGTAGCTGGCCCCCCAGGACAGCCAGGTCTCAGCTCTGGGCTGGGGCCTGGTCCTCAGGGAAAGCCGAGTGCTCCAGGAAGGGACTCTTTGCGTGTTCTCGCGCACCCACACATGTGTGCGTGCAACACATGTGCTCTGGTGGCATTCTCACTTCACGCTGAGCTTTGCTTTGATTCCTTTTTTGTTCCCGAGTTGTGTGGGAGAGTTGCCTCCTGAGACTGCGGCTCAGCTCTGAGGGGCGAGGTCGGGGAGTTGCCCCTCGGCCCGTGGGAGACCCAGGAGCAGGCTCAGCCAGGCAGGCCCGGCAGGTGGGCCTCGCTCTCTCTCCTGACGCTCTTTTTCCTTTGTCCAGCTGTCCCACCCCCGGCTGTGACGGCAGTGGCCACATCACTGGGAACTATGCCTCCCACCGCAGGTTCGTCCCCGCTCGGGCCGGCCTGGCCGGGGTGCTGTGCGGTGGGGCTTCCTCCTCTCCTGCTCTGCTCCCCCCTCTGGCTTACCCCCCTCTCTTCTCTTTCAGCCTGTCTGGTTGCCCTCTTGCTGACAAGAGCCTCAGAAACCTCATGGCTGCCCATTCTGCTGACCTCAAGTATGTCTGCCCTCCTGGCCGCCCATCCCTTGGGTGGTTCCCTGGCTTTGCTGTCCCCTTCTGCCAGGTTCCAGCCCAGATCAGCCTTCCACAGGGCTCCAGCTGCAGGCCAGCCCCACCTGCAGGGTGGGGCAGAGAGGCAAGGCTGTGGAAGGGCTGATTCTGCGTGGCTGGGGCCGCTGCTGCTTGTGTCTCCCTGCTCTGAGTACTGCTGTCTGTCTGTCTGTCCGTGCCCACCTGCCGGGGCCGCTATAGGCTCCTGTATTTCCCATTGCCCCGCCAGCTTCTCAGGAGGCCGAGGGCCACAGGAACTGCCTCCGGCCCCTGCTGGCCCGGCCCATTCGCTCCCAGTTCTGAGGGCCCTGCTCTCTCCTGGCAGTTGGGGGTGGAGAGCCCTGAACTGGCTGTGCCTCATGCACCTCGTGCTCCGGGAAGCGGATGCTCCTGACGAGAGGGGGAGCTTTTGCCCCTCCCTTCTTGGCAATCCCTCCGTCGCCTGTGCCTTGGCCCCTGGTCCCCCAGGTGTGCCTTGCCGCCTCCACCTGGCCTTCATTCTGCTTCTGCCCCTCCCTGCCCCTGGCGGAAGGCTGGCAGGACAGGGCCAGCCCGGGGCACAGCACCTGCTTGACAGTCCTGCTGAAATGAGATGCGTGCACCCCAAGGCTTCCCAGGCAGCAGTGTCCTCCTGGGGCAGGAGTGCAGACGGTCCCTGCCTTTGGTTTTCATGCCTTCGGCCGAGCTGGGCCCTGCCAGGCCCTGGCTCCTAGGCTAAGCCAGGCTGGGGAAGGAGGCCCCAGTCGGGCCCGCAGGCCCCCATCTCCTGGGCTGCTTCTTGCTCCTCAGGGCTCTGCATTGGGAGGCCCTGAGTCCAGACAAGTTCCCTGGAGCCTCTGAGGGGACCCAAGCTGACTCAGAGGCAGGGCATGAAGCTCTGGGGGGCACATCTGCCCCAGCAGCTGGGGGAAGTGGCTCCACGCCCATCGTGGCCAGGGGGTCCCTGCTCCGGCACCCGGGCCGGGCCGGTACGGCCCCAGGTGATCTTTCTGGGAGTCACAGCCGTGAAGCAGGTTCTGGGAGGCTCTGCCCATCCAGACTGGTCCACGTGTCCAGCCCAGAAAGCCAGCTCAAACACTTGGCCCTGATGGGACCCTCTGCCTCAACCTCCCCCTCTCTCCTGCCTCCCTTCTCCTTCCACCGTTCCCATGCTCCTTTCTCCTGTTTTCTTTCCAATTCTGCTGTCCTGTCCACCAGTGGTTAGTGCTTGTGGATTCCCAGGCTGAGGGCCTGAGTGATTTCAGAGCTGTGGGGGCGACCACGTGAGCCCCACGCTGAGGGATGGGAAACGGCTAGAAATGTGGCTGCCTGGCAGAGTCAGCCTCCTCCCAAGACTGAAAGACTGTGAAGAAACTTAACCCCAAAAGTACTTAGAAATAGCAAAAAAAATGTCTTCCCTGTGTGAATGCCAGCTGCTGCTCAGCTCCAGGGTGGTGCCTCCAAGCCCTGGCCTCGCTCAGGCTCTGCGTGGGCTTGGGGTGAGGGCACCGGGCCCAGCGCGTCCCTGGTGCCCGGCAGTCCTGTCTGGTCTGTCCTGCGCAGTGATGTAGGCATGGCCGCTCCCGACCAGCCCTGTGGCAGGGATGGGTGCCGGTGGCCTGTCCACAGGGGCAGACACCCATGCTGCCTCCTTGCAAATGAGGCTCTTTTGGTGGCCTCTGATAGACACCTGGGTTAGTGATGGGGTTTCTGGGTTTTAAGTAAACCCCAAGGGCACTTGCTCTTCCCTTTCACACACACAGTGTGGTCAGGGGCTGGGACACATCTCTGGGAAAAGCTGCTGAGCCAGGTGTTAGCGGCGGAGGGGGTGGGATGTGCCTCAGTGGGACCCCTGAGGGTGCTGCTTCACCTGTGCCGGGGTGTGTACTCTCCAGGAGTTACTCCTCAGGGGTCTCTGCCCCAGACTCGGGCCCCATTGGGGGCTGCGCGTCCCAGGGCTGTTACCCGCTGCCCAGGGCTGCGCAGTGGCCGCAGGGCCCAGGGCACCAGCCACCACACTGGGTCACTTGGTCACAGAGGCTGAGAGGAAGCAGAGCCCCAGTGGCCACCTGAGCAACTGCGACCTCCTCACTCTACTCTGCACCTGGTAGGCCACACTCACCTGAGGGAGGGCAGCGGGGCGTCGCAGGGCCGTGGCCTCAGCAGAGAGCCGCGGGAGAGACACCCCGAAGTGCCCAAGTGCCTGGTGCCTGGTGCCTGGCGCCTGGTGCCTGGGACAGTGGAGACATGCGGCGTCGGAGCGGGAGTGTGGCAGCAGAAGCCACGGTGGAGCTGGGGGGTGGCTTCTGTTAAAATGCAGAACCCTCCTGTCCCAGATGTGTGATGGGGTCAGGAGCCATTATAACCTCAACGGGGTTTGAGTTACCCCAAAACCCAGCCAGAAGGTGATTGGACTGGTTGGTCAGCTGCCACGCCAGGGAGGCACTGGATGTGTGGCCCCTGGGGCAGCAGTGAAGAGGGCGGCCCTGGACTTTCTGGAGAAGGAGCTGGGTGGGGAGAGTCCAGAGGAGGCCCCTGGGCATTGAGCTCCCCATGCTGCGTGCCAGCCTGGAGGTTTCTCTGGTGGGGACAGGCGGTGCCCCAGACGCCAGCCGACACGTGTGCCAGTGTAGGGGACCCTGAGACAGGGCCCTGGGCCCCCAGCTGATGTCCCCTGACCCTTCTGGGGCCTCTCTGGGCCCCCGTTCTCTCCGTGTGTGAGGGCGCGCAGTAAGTAGCGGGCTCTCTCGACACAAGCACCACGTCCTACCCAGTCCCCAGGGCCGGGGCCGCACCCTCACGAGAGACACTCAGGCTGGCCGAGGCCTGGCAGGAGCACGGCCGTTTTCCCAGGGGACGGGCGGGGAAGAGCAGTCTAGAAAGCCCGCGCTTGTCCGTGACAGTGGGGTTCCCACCTTCTGTGGGACACGCTGGTCACATGTCTGTGGGCGACGTGGGGCTTTGCGTGTGGTGTGTCCCCTTCACACTCGGCCGCCACCCGCCACCCCCACTGAGTGAGGACACGCCCCGAGGTAGCCAGGCCGTGGACGGCGCGTCACGGGTGTCCAGTAGACATGTGCACGTGCTCACACAGTGCAGCCCGACGCCCTGAAGACAGACAGTCTTGTTGTCAGGTCTGCCTCGCTGACCACTCGCATACAGTGAAGGCCCCTCTGTGTTCTGGAACCTTCTATCTTAGCCCAAATCCCTGCAGAAGGCCAGGCTAGGAGCCCAGCATCCCGGCAGCATCCCTGTGCTCTCCTCTCGGCCTTCCTGGGCCTCCGTGGGGCAGAGGTCAGGACAGAAGGCCGATCGTGAGACCTCGCTGGGTGGGTGGGTCCTTGCGGGGGCTGAGCACACAGGGCGTCCTTCTGTGGCCTCTCCACTGGCCCTGGTCCCAGCTCCCTGTCCTTTGCAGGTGCCCCACGCCCGGCTGCGATGGCTCTGGCCACATCACAGGAAACTACGCTTCGCACCGGAGGTGAGCCCGCCACGCACGGGGTGCCGGTGGGGGTGGGCTTTTCCTCAGGTGAAGGTGTGAACCGCCACAGAAGACATCGGTGTCCTCAGCGGCCGGGTGGGGTTGCCCTCTGCACCCTGTGTGGGCCTCGTGGGACTGAGCGTCCTGCCAGGGGTGTCTTCTGCGGCCGCTGCCCCCAGGCTTGAGAGGAGGGCGAGGCAGGTCGGGGGCAGAAGCTGCTGCTCTGGGACCACATGGTTATGTTTTCCGTCTCCAAACCAGCTTGTCAGGCTGCCCTCGTGCCAAGAAAAGTGGAGCCAAGGTGACACCCACGAAGGACGACAAGGAGGACCCAGAGCTGATGAAGTAAGTGAGCCCACCCTCGCTCAGCAGAGCTGGGGTCTGCCTCTGTCTGAGAACCGTGGCGCGCCTTCTCGGTTCCCTTCGCATTAACGTGGCCGGCACTGAGGACACCCGTGTTGCTGGTGGTCTCACCCACGCACGTGGATTCAGACGAAGGTGCGAGCCCCCCCACTGCTTCCGTGTGAGGTGCGTCGAGGCGCACGGGCCCAGTCCCATCTGGCTCCTCAGGCCTGGGTGTCCCACAGGATGAGAGGCAGAGCGCCCTGCCCCCCTGCCCCTGGGGGTAATCTGCGGATGGGGCTCAGGGTGTGGGGTTACCGCCCAGGCTCTCAGGGCTCTCCTGAGAGTTCAGTCTGGTGGGGAAGCTCAGGTGCAGGAGTCGAGGAGGAGGCTGTGGTCAGAAAGACAGCAAACCCTTCAGTCCCAAGTGTTGGCACTCGCACACCTGCATGTTCGCACACCTGCATGTTCGCACACCTGGTGTGAGAGCCCTGAGGTGCGCCCTGGCCTGGGGTCTCAACTCAGCTGTGGGGGGGCCATGCGTCCTGCGCCTCCCGTGATCCAAGTCCCTGGAACCCTCTACTGACCTTTCGGGCGGTCCTCACGTGCCCCTGGGGCTGGTGTGTGCACTCTGACCCGGCCGCGCCCCGCTCAGTGGGGGCTTGTGCCTGTACCAGCTAATCCCTCCAGAGGGGCCTGCCCCTTCAAAACCTCAGTAGCAGCTGGGGGCAAGGCCACAGGTGCAAACAGCGTAAGCCACCATGCAGTTTGCCCAGGACTTTAAGAGCTGATGTGGCATAGCAAGGACGGTCCTCCCGCCCGCCCAGGGGTGGGAGGGAGCAGCTGTGTCTCCCTCGTGTCCCAGCGCCCCAGGCTGGCTTGGTCGGGGTGGAGCCTATCAGAGTGTCAGGGGTCCAGTGCACCCAAGTGAGCGGGGAGCAGGCCCACCCTGGCCAGCGGGCGAAGAACAGCCAGAGACCCTGGCAGAGGGAGGCCAGGCCTGGGTGGGCCTGGATATCTGCCCGGCCACAGGGAAGGGCCTGAGTGATCCACGTCACTCCCTCCAAAGGGGGCCTGTCAGCTCTTTGGTGTGAGAGGCTGTGCCTTTTTCTCTACTTAAATTTTACAGTGACAAGTAGTTAATGCTAAATCAAAAATGCAAAACGTGTGGCTGGCATCGTGAATGCTGCCCACTAACTGCGAAGCGTTCCTCCGCCGAGAGCCCGGGGTTTGCCGCGGCCGTGAGAATGGACGCGCGGCTGGCCTGCCTGGCCAGCGTTGCCAGCGCTGTCTGTGCAAATGATGCAAATCGTCGTCAGCGCTTTTCAAGTTAACTGGGGAAAATGGTGCTCCTCCTCCTAATGTGCTGTCAAATTAGTTGTTTTTTTGAACAAGATTTCTGCCCCCAAGCGGAGAATGAGACTCTAAAAGGTAGTTCCGCATTTGCAGGATGGATGTGTTCCTGGTGGCCCCACGGCAGGGAGGGGGCTGCCCCCACAGTGCCTCCCTCGGGGGCCTCCTGCCGAGTGAACTGCAGCACACTCACAGGCTCACAGCTGAGCGTCAGCTTAGGCAGGCACAGAGGCCGCCGCAGTGCGCCAGGCCCTGCTGCGCAACAGGGCTCCATGAGCACGCGCGCACCCCGCCTCTGGATGGGCTGGCGGAGAAGGGGTTTCCTTTTGTGACACCCTGGGTCTGTGCTGTGTGCTAAGTCACGTCAGCACTTCGGCCACAGCGGACTGTGGGGGTCCCGGGCAGGGAGTCAGGAGCTGCATGCCCTGCTGTTCTTGGCTGTGGTGGCATCGGACCGAAGAGACGCTGCTGGGTCCCCCCCAGCACAGGCTCCCCCAGGGACCATGGAAGCTCCTGAGCTGGTCCCTACATGGGTTACTGTGAGGTCACCTGACAGCTGTGAAGATCTGGACACTGGGCAGGTGGACGGAAAACACTCGCTGCAAATGCAGTTCCGGGAAACGCAGCCGTCCCTCCAGACGCGGGGGGGCGGGGGGTTTGTAAAGAAAGGGGGAAGGAGCCCTCAGGTCTGCCCAGCTGTGGAGTGGCCTCTCATTTGGCCTTTTGGTCTTGTGAGGCCAGGGCCTCATGGGCAGCTCAGAGCACCTGGCCCAGGTGTCCCCTGGGACCCACCAGCAGGGAGGTGCCAGGTTTAGGGAACAGGTGTGAAGTAGAACCTCCTCAAGCCCCCTGCGGGGCCCCTGGCAGTGTCTCCACTCTGCACTGCAGGCCGAGATGACCTTGGGCTGTCTGGGTGGACGCTTGAAGGCCTGAGGCCCTGGAGGGTGGGACGAGCCAGGAGGAAACAGGAGCCAGCAGAGGGGATGCATCAGGCTGGGGGAGCATGGGCGGAGCTGCCTCTGGTGGTGGCCTGGGCCCTGGTTGTCCCCTACCTGTGGCTTCCTGCCTCTCACTTCCCTGGACCCCGGGAACCTCTCTGTAACCTGGGGCAGTGTGTCCCCTCCTGGGTTCCGTGTGTCTGGCAGGTCTGTAGTACCGAGGCTGTGGGTGACAGATATCAAGTCAGATGTGTCTCATTGGGTGGAGGGAGAACTGAGAACCTGCAGACAGAGGGGAGGTCTGGTTCTGTGTCACATGTTGGTTACAAAGTCCTGACCCATCGTTGCTGAGAAGGCACAACCGGGTGCTCCCGGTCCAGGTCCCCGCTGAAGGCCATGAGGAGGGACCCCAGAGCTCTCTGCATTGCCCTGTTTCCTGCACCCGCAGGGACCCTGACAGCAGCATGTGGGGGGGGGCACTCTGAGCCTCTCAGCTTAACTCAGCTGTCCCTGGGGTGTTTGCGGTTTCCACAGGGACCCCGCCCCCCTCCCCCACCTGAGCTGGCTTCGGGCTGAGTCACCGTGTCCGAGGGTGTCTGAGTCACACCTTTGCCATGTGAGCTCTGTGGCCTCACACAGCTGTCCTTCCAGAACACACATTTCCGATGTGGTGAAGCTGGAACACCCGTGGGCACCATGCTGTGACCAGCCTGGTCCTGGGATGCAGTGGGGTGGCTGCTTAGCTCAGGGACACTCTGACCACCTGGCCCCATGCTTCGTGCTCCCAGTGAGAGGTCTCCGGGCGTCTCCTCCAGCAACCCTGGCTCACCCGTGACCTCTCTGTGCCCAGGTGCCCCGTCCCAGGCTGCGTGGGGCTCGGCCACATCAGTGGCAAGTACGCCTCTCACAGGAGTGCGTCGGGCTGCCCGCTGGCCACCCGCCGGCAGAAGGAGGGCTCACTCAACGGCTCGTCCTTCTCCTGGAAGGCTCTGAAGAACGAGGGGCCCACCTGCCCCACTCCAGGCTGCGACGGTTCCGGCCACGCCAACGGAAGCTTCCTCACGCACCGGAGGTAGCTGTCCCCGTCCCGCCCGTCCTGTGCGACCGGCCTGAGCACCTGGGGAACCCGCCGTGGGCCCTGCACAAGGCTCCTGGGGGCCCTATGGGTGCAGGGGTGACCTGTGCTCTCTCAAGGGAAGACCAAGGCAACTGGGGAGGCGCAAGAACGTCTGTTGGTTCCAGGTGGTGGCGTTTGTGACCTTGTGGCCTGTGTGTCTATCGTCACAAGCGTCCCGCCCACACCTGGCTGCCTGCAGGCCAGCAGCTTTTCAGGGAGAGTCCTGTCTGCCGTACCCCATGCCCTGCCCTCCTGCTGGGGCCAGGCCTCTGCCTGCTTTGCAAGGGACCTGGGGACAGCACCCCTCCCTGAGAGGACAGTGTCTTGGGCACCCACCTGCCCCCCCCACCTGCCCCAAGACTAGGCAAACCTCACCTAGCCAGCCCACTTCCTTTCTGTGCCAGGTGATGGCTGAGGTGCACGGGGGTCACCCCTGGCCCTACGAGGAACCCTGTTCTTCCTCGGTTTTGCCCTTGTCTCTCCACCTACAAAGTTAATACACTCGTTCATTCGATAAGCCTTTCCTGGAGCCGCCAAGCCCCAGGCCCTGGAGGTGGAGCAGAGACAGAAGGACAGTGGGCCCTCCTAGAGTTGACGTGGGCAGGCGGGTGGGGGGACAGGTTGCAAACAAATGACGAAGCAAAATGCCTGGTATGGGGAGGTGGGTGAGGGGCCTGCCTCTCTGAGGGTGAGCAGCACCCCCCAGGACTTGGGGACAAGGCCTTGGGTCAGGCGCCAGGGTCCTGGACGAGGGGTGAGGGAGCTGCGGGACTGTCCTGGGGTGGGGCGCAAACAGACATGAGCTGGAAAGTTCCATGCAGGACCTTCCAGGCTGCCAGCAGTGAGGGCTTGGCTGTCATCGACATGTGTGACCTTGGATTGCTTTTTGACATGTGACCTTTGCTTCCAGCCTGTCTGGCTGTCCCAGAGCGACCTTTGCTGGGAAGAAGGGAAAACTCTCAGGGGACGAGGTTCTTGGCACGAAGTTCAAGACGAGTGACGGTAAGGGCGTCCCCTGAAGCGTCTACGTGGGACCCCTGCTTTCTGGGTGCATGGGCCTCACCTGTGGGGGGGGGCAGATTGGGGAGGCAGAGCCGGTCGTGCTGGAGACCGACCCTTTGACCTGGGCCGATGGGTCTCCCGATGGCGGCGCTGAGCTCTGGTGGCCAGTGGCCGGGCTCTCAGCCGTCCTGCTTTGACCTGGGCCCTGGGGCAGGGCCACCGGAGAGGCTGCTGGCAGCCCGGAGGGTGTGTCCTCGGCGCTGAGAGCCTGGGCTCTGGAGATTCAGCTTCATCTGAAAACACTTCCCTTTCGATCTTGGCTGTTTGTACCTGCCAGAGAGGTTTGTCCTTTCCCACCTGTGACCCAGGGCCAGCAGGCAAAACAGACACATGGCCAGTGGTCTCCAAGACTGGCTTCCCCAGCGTGAGGCATGGGAGCTGAGCCACCCGCTGAGGGGAGCTCAGAAAGCAGGTGGGAGGCCTCTGCTTGGAAAGGGGCCCCCGTTCCACCTGGAGGGCAGGCCTGTGCCGCCCCCCGCTCCCCGCCGGCCTGGGCGTGAGGCCGAGAACTACGGCGGGGTCTCTCTCCGCGGCAGTGCTGGAGAACGACGAGGAGATCAAGCAGCTGAACCAGGAGATTCGAGACCTGAACGAGTCCAACTCGGAGATGGAGGCCGCCATGGTGCAGCTGCAGTCCCAGGTCGGCCCCCAACCAACCAAGTCCTTCCGCCTTTGGTCCTCTGGGAGGGGGAGAGTGGAGCCATGCCCGAGGCCGTCCAGGGTGCTGCGGGCTGCACTGACGTGCACGGTGCTCAGGGCTGTGTCTGGAGCCCTTGTCGGTCCTCCGCGGCTGGCGGCTGGGATCCTGGTGCAGCAAGTGGCGCCAGCAGGGTTGGTGGCACCCACGCAGCGAGTGTCTAGAGAAGCAGCACCCACCAGGCTGTGGGTTCTGAGCACCCGGGCGGAGCTGGTGCCACCCCCCAGCACGGCCACACGCATGCTGAGTGAGCTGGCGACCTGTCCATCAACATGCACCTTCATGTCCCCGCCGGTGGGACAGGTCGCAATGGCCACCGATCTATGTGGTTGTTGTAGAAAGAACACAGCACACAGCACAGTGTGACCCAGATAGAGCTGAGCGACAGGGTGACAGGGGACTGTGAGGGTCACCTCTCTCTGATGTCCCCCAGCCAATGCTGTCGGCATGAGAAAAGTGGTGAAGGTCATTTTGAAAAGGAGACCACAGCCCCCTCCGGGCTGCTGAGTGGGGGCCTGAAGGTGGGGCCACGTGTGGTCATGTCCCTGTGGCTGAAGGGACAGGGACAAGGAGGGGACCCGGCCGGTATGATCAAGGGCTGGGAGGGCGGGTGGGGACTCGGTGCTCCTGTCCCCAGGCCGCCATGTGTCGGGTCTAACGCTGCGCCTTCCTCACTGGCAAAGGGCTGTGGCCTCACCTGTCACTCGGAGGCCCGTATAAGACAGAGTCAGCCTTGGAGACTCGGAAGGGTCTTCACGGGGCCAGCAGCACCTCCCCCAGGTTCGTGTGTGGTGGAAGCAGAGTGGGGAATCAGGCCACCTCTGGGCACCCAGACCCATGCAGGGCTGTGTCTGTCTCTCCCTGGCGGACCCTTTCCAAGGGCCGCGGGCCCTCAGTGCAAGTGCCCTGAGGGGTGCACCTCGGATTTCTCTTTATCTTCCAGCATCCATACTTTCAGAGACAGGGCTCAGCAGCACCCTGTAGGAAGGGCTCCCCCTTTCCTCTCCAGAGGCTGGGGCCATGTGCTCTGCGGAGGGCTCAGGCAAAGGGAAGGCGGACACTCACACCTTTAAAGCCAGAGGGTTGTCACCCAGTGGTGAAGCCTGATGCTCCCCGACCACCGGTCACAGAGCCACCTGGTCGGAGGAAAGCACTCTCCCTGGTCCACAGCCTTCTGAGAGGAAGCCGGCTGTCCCTCACAGGGGGGCCATGTGTCATTGGCACTGTGAACTTGCCTCTGCTCCTGCTCCTTCGCAGTGTAGCCAGTCTGGCGGCTGCCCTCCGAGCACATCTGCTCCAGGCCAGGCCCCAGGGAGGCCCGCCTTCCCCACACTGGCCATGCACCTCCACGCAGGCCTACCTGAGTCTCCTCTGGTGGCCCGAGCTGCCCAGAGCAGGCAGCCCGGCCATCCCTGTCCTCTGGGACTCCATGGTGGGACCTGAAAGCCCCTTGGGAGCAGCTTCTGGGCTTCTGACTGGGTGTCCCCTCTGGTGTCCTGCGGGGTCCAGAGAAGAGGTGCGCGTGCCAGAAGCCCCAGGGGGCCGCTGGGGAGCCTGGAGGAGTCATCGACCACTCCACTTGGCAACACGCTCTGGGGACAGGCTCTGCCCACCCCCCACAACTCTGCTAGACACGCTGTTGGTCTCTGTGGTAGGGAACCCCAAAGGCAGCCAGACACCCCAGTGGGCGGAGTACCTCCTTATAGCTGAGGAATAGGAAGGTGGTGCTGGCCAGGACGGGAGCTCAGGTGTCTGGGACTCGGCCCCTCCGGGCCCTGCAGGAGGATGCAGCACCAGAAGCCACGGCCCGCACTCCCCCTGTGCTGTCACCCTGTCCCCTCCTCCACCAGGGACCAGGGCCCTGCCAGCCCCACAGTATGGCAGGGCCCCCGGGTCTCCCCCAGAAGGACGTGGGGCATGTCTCGGGAGGATGTGAGGGACACGGGGCCTTCCCGCCTCTGTCGGTGCAGATCTCCTCCATGGAGAAGAGCCTGAAGACCATCGAGCAGGAGAACAAGCTCATTGAGGAGCAGAACGAGGCCCTGTTCCTGGAGCTCTCGGGCCTGAGCCGGGCCCTCATCCAAAGTCTCGCCAACATCCGCCTTCCACACATGGTGAGCAGCAAGCGGTCCCTGGACAGGGCGGGGCAGGGCCGACACCCCTCTGCCCCTCAGGTGCTGTGCCCGGCAGGCTGCTGCCAGGTGGCTCCGCCCCGCTGCGTCTCCCGTGAAACCCCGCCAAACCCTCGTGGTTGACGGCGCCCGAAGGTGGAGCAGTCGGTGCTGGGTGGGGCGCTGGCTTGGGGTTTCCCCGTTGACTCCACAGTTTCTGAAACATGTGGGCCCGCTGCGCGGACAGGGCTCGCTAGATGGGTTCTGTCCCCCAGGAGCCGATATGTGAGCAGAACTTCGACGCCTACGTGACCGCCCTCACCGACATGTACTCCAGCGAGGAGTGTTACCAGAACCCCGAGAACAAGGACCTCCTGGAAAGCATCAAGCAGGCCGTGCGGGGCATCCAGGTCTAGGCTGGCCCGAGGACCGGGGCCCCGGGGGCCCGTGTGTGGCTCCACCGTTTACCTCCCTCACCCTGCCCTCCCGTGCTGATTCCCTCCTCACAGTGACTTGTCAGTGGTGGCCTGGGCGGCCTCGGGGAGTTATCCAAAGGGGTGCCTGGAGATCCCTCCTTTGATGTGCTGGCCGGGCCTCTGCCTCCCCTTCCCCGAGCGAGGGCAGACGTGAAGTATTACAAATTGATTTATTTTTGTTTTCTGAACATAATCTGAAGAGCAGCTCGAAGTCTCCAGTGGTTCTCAGGGAAGTTTCGGAGTGTGCCACCACAGAGCTCCTGCGTCTGGGGGGCCGGGAGGGGGGCTGTGGTGTCGGCCGGCGGCGGCGCATCTGCTTGCAAGGCCAGTGTGGCGAGTGTGTTCTGTTTCAGTTCGTTCGCTTTTGTGTTAAGAATGAAACGAAGCGCCACCCCAGAGGGTAAGGCAAGAGCTGGCCTGCAGCCTGCTGCCGGCTCCATGAAGCCAACCGGGCCGCCCGGGGCTCTGACTGTGTGTCTCCCGGGCCGGGAGGTCACTGCTGCATCACCCGGGTCACGGCTGAGCCCCAGCGAGGCGGAGACAGCTGCAGCAAGGTCAGGGGGTAAATTCCTAATTGGAGACCACCCAGGTTTTACTTTTTTTTAAAATCTAGTCAAGACTCGAAAAAAGGTAAATTTTAATTTAATGTGTTAAAAACACAGTCCCTACGTGTACATAGAGTCTAAGTCGATGGTGACAGCAACTCCAAGTCAGTGTTTAAAAGTAGAGAAACAGCTCTTTCTGGAAGAGATGAAAAGTAGTTAGTTTAATTATTCTGTAAATTATTTAATTTTGTCAAGATGTAAGTATTTATATCCACAACCTCTTTTATGTTAACGTTTGCTATTTATTTGACATTTTATTTATTAATTTTTTACTATTTTAACGAGGCCCCGACACCAGGACACCAGCAGAGAGAAATGAACGAAATCGGAGCAAAATTAACTGTCTGACAATGAGACACAGAAAAGGATCTTGCTGTAACTTCTAGTTATAATTCTGATGCAACCAAGTTATTTTTTATATATTTTGTTATTTATTCTTTTAATAATGGAATTTTTAAGAAAGTATTTTGTAACTGAGGAATTTTGATAATTTGGGGATGTCCTTCACTCGGTCCAGTGGAAAGAAAGACTCGGTTTTCTTTGCCCGTTCGGTTCCTTTGGTTCCAGGCCCCGGGCCGCGGCGGCGGGACCCTGTATTTATTGTTCGTTTGCGTGTAGCGCAGCTGTGTGTCGTGTCGCGTCCGTGTGCGGGGAGGGCGTGCTGGCCGCCGCAGCGCCGAGCACCCGCCCGCCCTGGCCCCTGTGCCCCCGAGGCTCCGATACTGTGACCCTCCTTCCTCAGGAAACGCGTGGAGCCCACGGCATAGCACTTCTCGGTGTGTTTGCAGGGTGATTTCCTAATAAAAGTCCACTCCGACTGTGTGTGTTGTGAGGATGCCGTCTCTGTCCCAAGCACCCCTGTCTCCGGGTGGGCAGTGGGGGTGGGATGGGGCTCAGTCAGCTCAGCAGGAGCCGGCGGCCTCCCCCAGATGCGTTAGACAAGCCCTGTGGAATGGCACCTGGCCCACACGGGCAGTGGGTTCTGCAGGGCGGGGCCGGGGAGAAGAAGTCTTCCTGCTGAGGTTGTTAAGGGAGGGGGAGAGGGGCCAGTGCTGGCATGGCCATCTCTCCTGGCCACAAGGAGAAAGCCTGTAGCAGGAGTTTGGACCTTCTTGAGGGGGATAGTGCCGAGAAATGGAGCGAAAGGTGGAGGCGGGAGGGAAGGAGGCAGAGGGGTCTCTCATGGCCTCTCCAGAGCACCTGGGTCCAGCCACGTATGAAGCTACTCCCCAGGCACTTCCCAGGTACATGAGGCACAGACTCTGTTTATTTTGAGTGACGGTTTCGCGTTGCAGGAACACCTCGCCGGCTCACACCATGGGGGCAGGCAGAGCTCTAGCTCTGTCCTGGGTGTCCCCGGTGGGAGACTCAGGTCAGGAGCTTCTAGTGACATCCAAGCTGAGTCGGTGTACTCTGGCCTCCCTGGGAACCTGGCCCTGCCGGCCAGCCTGGAGCCAGCAGCCAAGCTGTGAACCAAGGGAAAGCTTGGGAGATTCTGGTCTTCGTTTCCAGCCCCGTCTGAGGCAGATGGGGTCCGGGAAGCATTTGCTGGGGGACAGTTGAGGTGCCTGGAGGGCTCTGACTGAGGGCTGTGGGGACCAGAGAAGGAGGCACCACAAGGGAGAAGGTGGCCAACCCCCTGTGGGAGGCCCCAGGAAGGACTCCTGGGCGTCCCCTTCGCCGAAGGTCCCTGGGGTGGGGGTGGGAGGGCCGTACTCACTCACACCAGCACGCAGATGCTTGGATGTGAGCAAGACTGACTCTGAGGTGTCTGTCTGCACGCCGGGCTACAGCCAGAAGTTCTGCAGTTCGCTCTTCCCAAACTGGCCCCTCCTCACGGAGGCTGGTGCCCTCTTCTCTCCTCCCTGAAGCTTTTCCTCTCCTAAGTCACAGGAGACAGTGAGGGGCAGTGGAAGGGGCACGGACTCTCAACCTTCGAACCTGCATCCTCAGAAATGTGGTGTCCAGTACACAGACCCCGGACCCTGGCCTGACAGTACTTCCTTGTGTTCACCCTGCACCAGTCAGGTGTCCCCAAGAGAAAGAGGACTGGTAGGAGGCCGATTAGATAGACGACAGATTTATTTTGACGAATTGGCTCATTCAAGGGAGGGGCTCAGTGGGAACCCTGCAGGACCAGCCAGCAGGCTGGAGGTGCAGGAGAAGCTGCACCCAAAGGCTTCTGGGAGCAGGAGTCCCCCCCAACTCCTTCTTCCCAGGGGGTCCGCACCTCTGCTGAAAGGGCCTGACCTGCCTGGACATCAATCACGTCAAAGGAAATGCCCTCCCAGCAACAGGCAGATGGGTGTCTGACCAGCCACCTGGGCATGTGGCCCAGCTACGCGCACACGGAAAACCAGCCACCACGGACCCTGCCCTGTGCCCCTGTGTTGCTAACTTTTTATTAGGGTGTTTTGTTTTAAGACGAGAAATTATTTCATGAGTCGTTTTTCACAGATGGAGACGGACATTAGAGTCTACCGATACTTTCAGATCAACACCAGACTGCAGGCTCCTGTGTGGGACAAAAAGTAGAGAGGCTCCGACCCGAGTCTGAGCACCAGTGGACTCCACGCTCCGGCTACACACGCTTTAAACAGAGGAAGAAATAGTTTTTCTTTTTTGAGAGAACTTAGGATGGTCCCAGCCAGACAGCTGTGCTGTGGCGACGCCTAGTGGTGAGTTTTGCATCTTGTTATCACTATCCCCAAGCAGCTGGGGGCTGATTTCACCCAGGAGAGAAGGTTCAGGTATAAGGCCATCCACTTGGGATGCCCCCACCCCCACTCTGCTTCCCGGGCCGGATGCTGTTTCCTGCATGTGCAGGTAAGAATCTCGCTCAGAGGCCTGGACCTTGGGAGTGGGCATGAGACCTCCCTGTCCCCTGGAGATGTCAGATGGGTGGCCGGGGTGGGGGCTCCCCACCCCCCGCTTCCCCTGCCAAAGGCAGTGGGGTGGCCTTGGCAACCCTTCCTGGCTGACAAGGAAGGGGCCTCACCAGCCGTCACCCAGCAGGGCTTGTTTATCCGACTCCACTCCACCAGAGAGATCCCCAGTCTGCAGCCCTGACTCAGCTTCCTGATCACTATCTGAGGTTTAGACATAGGCTCCTTCTCAAAAACAGGATGCTGTGTGCAAAACTCTTAACTGATAAAACGTTTTGTATTTATTATCGCAAAAGCAATACTTGCCCACAGTGAAAATGGCCAGACAGTACTGTGGTAAATAAAACAAGAAGCAGTGTCCTCAGCCAGGACTGGGACACCTGGGGAAACCACCTGATACGTACATTCCCCACATGGCGCCGTTTCCAGGGCTCTTCGTGCTCCGTACAGATCTGTGTCCATCTGGTGTCACTTGCTTCCTGTCTGGAAATCTCCCTGTACCATGTCATATTGTGTGAGTCTGCTTCTTCTTCTAGGTTTCATTGTTTCATTAAAAAAAATTAGTAGTCCGTACTTTTGAAAGTAGTTTTAGGTTGACAGAAAAAGTTGCAGAGATGGTGCCGAGCCCTATTGTTAGCATCTGGCATCAGTGGGATACACTGTTACAATTACTATGCCAAGATTGACACATTAACTCAAGTCCATAGTTTGATTTCATGGATCATTTGTTCGGTGTTGTTGGAAAACATCATCGCCACGCCCAAGTCACCTAGATTTCCTTCTGCGTCATTTTGTAGGACTTTCATGTGAATATTGTGAGGATTGTGTCTAGCCTCGTTTTGGGGCGCGGGGCTGTCCAGTTGTCCAAGTACTGATTGTTGAAAAGACTGTCCTTTCTCCACTGTGTTACCTTTGCTTCTTTGTCAAAGGTGAGTTCATCATATTTGTGCGGGGCTCTTTCTTGGCTCTCCATTCTATTCCATCGATGTATCTGTCCACACTGCCACCAATTCCACACTGTCCTGACGACTGTAATTTCACAGTGAGTCATGAAGGTGGGTGTGTCAATTCTCCAACTTTGTTCTCCTCCAATGTTGTATAGGTTTTTCTCTTTTTTTTTTGCCTCTCTATATTACTGTATTTATTATTTTTAATTTATTGACTGTCGAGAGAAAGAAAGGTTGGGGAGGGAGAGGGAGAGAGAGAGAAATCAGTTTCTTGTTCCACTTATTTATGCATTCACCCTGGCCAGGGGTATCTGCAACCTTGGTGCATTGGGACAATGCTGTAACTACTATTAGGTGGGGTCTAAACAGTGACCAGTCTCGGACTAATTATTCCTCCTAGCTGAGGCAAGACCCTCGGAGTCCTCTGTCCAAGGTCCCGTGGACCACCGGGTTTCCAGTCTGGCTGGTGGGGACAGGCGCTTCTCCCTGCCTGATGTGACCATGGCCGCTGTCACTTCTCATGCCATTGCCGCCTGGGGCTGTTTCCCCCCACACAGGGGCTCACTAGTTCTCTACAGGATCCTCATGGGGATCTGCAAGGATCTCTGTGACCTTCCTCACGCCCAGTCTGCTCTGGGGCTGCTAGCTGCCTCGGCCTCCCTGCATTCTCAGCTCCATTTCCTCACCTCAGGGAGTCTTCCAGGCCCTGCTTGGGCTCCCGTCTGCCTTGTAGTCTGGGAACTGGCAGCAGTAGAAAGGAGCGATTGTAAGGCTTGGCCCAGTGGTTTCTCATCTCCCTGGGGTCCCCTAGTTTTGCTGCGTACCAGCCAGTGTCTGAAGAACTGCTGCTTCGCAGGTTGGGTCCGCCTCTGGTTCTGACACACACGAGAACCGGCTCCTGCCGCTCCATCTTGGTCACAGCTTCAGAGTTTCTGGTGCAGAGTTTTAGGTGCAGTTGATGAAGAAAATTCTGGAGATGACGGTGGTGGTGGTCACACAACAATGTGGATGGGCTTAATGCAGTGTAATTAATGGCTAAACTGGTACATTTTATGTTATCTGTATATTTCCACACTAAAAAAAATTAAAGAGGGGTTACCTGAGTCAAAGGAAGCCTTAGCACTGTACTTTGAAGACATCACAACCCAGAATGACCCTGACCGATGGATGGCCAGCAAAGGTGATTCAACCTAACCCTAACCCTTGCAATCAAGGGCTTCTCAGGGAGCCTGTGGAGGGGCCACCACCTGGCCAAGACCGTCCCGAAACCAGGTGCCATCAAGCACAACTCCCCTGCTCTGTGATCAGGTCTACCTCCAACAGTCTGGTGCTGAGACAGCACCTCCTGCATGGTGTCCCACTGGCCACCAAAGCTTAGGTTGGTCAGCTTTACCAGAACAGCCCTGTCAGCTTGAGGTGAACAAAGTGAACACACCCTTACCCGGGAGTATACACACACACACTGCCACTTCTGTGTGGGACCCGAGCACACATGCTCCTGCAGGACCGGGAGACCCAGCCCGCGGTGCTCAGCACACGGCCTCACCCCCTGCTCCAGAATGCTCCCCCTCCTTCCTGTGTAGCTATGCAGTTCACACCTGCATATCACTCCTGTTCATAATTATTCAGAGGAGTTCTCTTGGCCTCGTAGACCCCTAAGAAACTTCACCAGTCGTTCCCCTTGCCCAAACCCCGCCCTTCCACGTGTCAAAATGGGCAGACTTCAGCTAAGTCTTAAGTCCTGCAGGAGGACCTGACACCCCGTGGGAGTGGCCAAAGGCCCCCCAGAAGACTCCATGATTGTGATACCCCCGCCTCCTCTACCCGCCTGTAAGGCATTCTCGTCCTTCCTCTCCCTCAGGCCTGCAGACTTGCACGCTCTGCTCTGCGTGCACTGAACTGCAGCCCCCCGCCCCAGATCCTTCGTGTCTGAGGTCAATGCCCAGGAACCACGACGCTGCGACAGAAGCGTTCGTTTCTTCAGACGCCCCTGCTGCGACGTTGAGGCATTTGAGGCGCCTTCCCTTGTCCTTTTTGGACAAAACAGCTCTGTGATACTGAAACGCGTCTGTTCACAGCTGACTTTTCTGGACAACTTAACCAGGCCTGTCCCCACTGTGGGCCTCTCTGCTGGAGCCCGGGAAAGAGGGGCGGTTCTGCCGGAGGCAGGTGGTGCAGGCGCTGCGGGCGACGCAGGCGAGGGCGGCTGGGGGCAGCGGGGACGGGGCCCAGCACCGACAGGCGGTTCGGGCCTGGCCTGCTGCGGTCGGCAAGCTCTAGGCGGGATCCCTCTGGTCCTTCACTCCGCAGCCCGAATGACCCTTGCGGGCCACCCACGCCACAGCAGTCCCTGCCGCCCGTGGCTGCCCATTGCCCTGCCTGCCGTGCTCACAGAAGGGTCCCGGCTCGCGGTGCGGCGCCAAGGCGACAATCCCCGCGCCAGGCTGAGCGGGGACCTCCGCATCCCCGCGGGGTGCAAAGCCCGCCCTGCGTCCGCTGGCCCCGCCCGCGCGCTTCGCCGTCAGTCCGCGGGCCGCGACCTCGTGGGCGGGGCTGAGGGCGGGGCCGGGTCCACCCCCCGCACCGTTACCCCGTTTGCGCCGGGACGGGGCGCACGCGCAGTCGGGCCGTTGCCCGCGCAGGCGCACTGGGGCGCCGGATGTTTACGGCGGCGGAGGTCGGCGCGGCGCAGCCGGGCGGCGGACGGGCGAGCGGCGCCCGGCGCCCGGGGAGCTGCAGGTCGCAGGTCGGCGGAGCCCGGAGGTAGCGCCGCCGCCGCCCGGGGCCCTTCCTGCTGCCCGCCTGCGCCCGCTCCCTGGCCCGAGCGCCCGCCCCGGGCCCCGGGGTCCCCCCGCCCCCGGAGCGCGGCGTCACAGCCTCGGGGCGCGGCGGCTCCCTAGGGGGCGCGGCGGAGACGTTCGCAGTTAGTTTTCAGGCAAGTCAGGAGTTTCCGCGGTTGACACACGCCGGGGCCTTCGCAGGCGGGGCAGCCGCCCCCAAGCCTGGGCCTCGGCGGGCCGCGCCGCCCGGCGCCAGGGTGCCCTCCGGGGACCGGGGGAGTCGGGTCCGCCCGCGCGGCTCGGGGCTCCGGGCCGAGCCCGGGGCAGCCTCACTCGGTTACCCGGCCCCGGCCCGGCGGTCGCACGTCCAGACGTTGGGGCCGCCCGGCCCCGCCTGCCCCGCGGTCCCACCGTCGTCGGCGACCCCGGAGCGTTGGGGAGAGAGGTCTCGGCGTTCCTCGGAAGAGCTCAGGTTCTCCGGAGGAGAAGCCTCAGTTTCTCCCGTTGTTCTCGGCGGGGTGTGGCTTTGGGTCCCGTCCCGCAGCTCACCTCCCAGGCGCACCAGTGTGTCCTGATCTTCCCCGAGAAGCGACGTTCCCGTTGGAACAGGCGCCTCCACGCGTGGCCGACAGACCTCGAAGACTGGACGGGACCCCACGTGCGAGCCCGCAGGGCCCAGGCCGGGCTCTGGGAGGCACCGCCCGAGGGCCGGTCGCTGGCCCTGTGTCCGGTGTCGCGGCCCCGACCGGTGCAGCCTCGGGAGAGCGGTTCGCGTCCCTTTGACCCGTGGGGTTTGCGTGGGCAGGAGGTCCCCTGAGCGCGCGGGTGGTTTTGGCGGCGTGGAGACGGATCCCACGGAGGGTCAGGGGTCAGCGCTGGTCCTGTCCAGTGCGGAGGGCGTGTGAGAGCCCCCGGCAGAGTCAGCAGGTTCTCAGCCCCCGAGGGAATTGGTAAAGGCCGAGTTTGTTGGGGGGAAGAACATAGGCTTGTGGCCGGTCTTGGGTTTGAATTCCAGGCCAGCTGGCGGGAGATAGTCGGCAAAGCAAGTGCTCGGTCCGTTTTCCTGGAAGTGTCGTGAAGCCAGAGTGCGGTGTGACTGGCAGGGGGCGCCTGTGAAACGGTTGTAGTGCTTGTACTGGGAAACAAACAGGCAAGTGAAAACACGAGCCCTTGCACACGGAATACACTTTCAAAGTGAGGCGAACAGGTGCTCCAGACGCAACCTGTGTTTGCTGTGTGTGACGCAGCTTCTGGCTGGTGGGGGACGGTGGTTCCAGGCCTTTTCCCAGATGCACCCTGAAGCAGCTGCACTTGTAACCAGTGATCCACCTTTTCAGAAGACTGCCCTAGACTGGTTTTCAGCCTGACAGCTAAGCAGCTTATCCAGGATTAGATTTGACCTCATTAGCGCTTGATCCCGTTCCGTTAAACTGTCCTTGGACCAAACCCGACCAGGGCTCTGACACAGCCGGGGCTGGAGACCGAATGATCGGATGGTCCTGGCGATGGGTGAAGTCCAGCATCGGTCCTCCAGCCCCCAGACGGAGGTGCACGGCCCTGAGTGTGATAGGAAAGAGCCCTGGCCCCACATGTCTGTGCGCTCGTGAGGAGCGGGAGGTTTGTCGCTGTGCTCGTTTCTTTCCTAGGAAAGCCTCTCCCACTACGGCTTCCGCATGTGAGGTGGGGTCTCTGTGCTCAGCATTCCTCACGGTTCCCATCCTGCTGCAAAGCCAGAGGGTTCTGAGGGGAAAGCCAGCATGAACTGCATAGGAACAAGTTAGAGCATGTCACGGGAGTTGGCCTGCTTCAGAAAGTGTGTTAGTCTTTGAGGTCAGATGTTTTCCTTTTCCCCTAACAATTGATGAGGTGTCTGGTGCACTGTTACCATGTCATGTGAAACACAGCTATTATTTTGAAAAAGACACATGGAGGGAGTATAAAATGGGGACAGGTAATTGTACTTTTGGGGAGAGTAAGACCTATGCAGCGCATTTTCCCGAAGAGTTCGGTGAAGGCACAGTACGCATCATCAGTTGGCCCAAAGGGCATTGCGCGGTGGGGCGTTGTGTTCTGGAAGGCAGGTGGGAAGAAGGTAGCAAGTCTCCGAGACCTTACAGAGCTGGGAAGGCTGCGTGGCCAGACTTGAAAAGGGGTGTGGAGGTTGGAATAGCAGCTCTTCCTGCCCATAAAGTGCAGCCTTGAAACGGTTTGTCATGAGACTGTGTTTGTCTCAGTAGTCGCTGGGGAAGAGAGTCTGTGGATGTGGTTTTTGCCTGAAATCTGCACCAGGATGTCCAGGTGAGAGGTCGGCAGAGCTGCCGGCGAAACACGGGACACCACATGCAGTTGAATTTCAAATAAACAACAAATACCTTTTGGTGTTTGTTGTCTGCCTGAGTTTCAGCGTTTTGTGCTTTGGAGACTCACATGAAGAGACCCGTAGCCCTTGAACTATTCCCAGAGCAGGGACTGAGCCAGGGTGGGGGGCGCCTTGTCTCGTGTTTGCGTTTGGTGGTTTCGCTGTAGGTGCGTGTGTGTCTGTGAGAGCAGATCTGCATGCAAAACGAGTTTAACTCTGAGATCTAGACTTAGTAGATTGACAATGAAAGTAAGGTAGGGAAGTCACAGTTTAATGATGTCTTAAAGTTGTTCAGTATGTTTTAAGTATCTCAAGTTCCTTAGAATTCAGTCGATACTGTAAAGGACACACTTCCTTCTGTGTGGATAGCATCGAGTGTATTTCCTTCCGAATCTGACATCTTTGGGGCTGGGGCAGGCGGGTGTTGGCCAAACGTGCTCCCCCTGCATTGTTTTCGGAAATCAGAGTCTGCAGTGGGTGTGTGTTCTGAACGTTCACTGTGCTGCATTTACTGTGAACAGCTCTTCCGAAAGGTTTCCCTGCAGCATTGCCCTGGTGTGCTGGTGAGGATGGGCGGGGCTGTGAGCGCCGGGGAGGACAACGACGAGCTGATAGACAACCTGAAGGAGGCACAGTACATCCGGACGGAGCTGGTGGAGCAGGCCTTCCGCGCCGTCGACCGTGCAGATTACTACCTCGAGGAGTTCAAGGAAAACGCTTACAAAGACCTGGCGTGGAGGCACGGCAACATCCACCTGTCGGCGCCCTGCATCTACTCGGAGGTGATGGAGGCGCTGGACCTGCAGCCGGGGCTCTCGTTCCTGAACCTGGGCAGTGGCACCGGCTACCTCAGCTCCATGGTGGGGCTCATTTTAGGTAATCGGGAGAGTCTGCAGCAGAAGACAGGCTTCGGGCAGTGTCCTGGACCCTGACCTGTCCAGCTGCCTTTGGCATCCCCAGCAGTTGTCTGGTGTCATTTACCAGCAGTTGGGTGGGGCGGGGCTGGTGAAGGGAGGGCCTGGCCCCTCCCACCTGCACCTCCAGCAGGTGCTCAGCACGCCCCCTCCTGGACGGCAGAGCCCCTGACTCTGGTGCACGTCTGGGTGGGACCTGGTTTTTTTGCCTAACGGGGTTGCTCATCCTGCCCTGTCACTCTGTCCCCAAACTGAGAAAAATTAACTTTAAAGTCCCCTGGGAAATAAAGTTCTCAGAAGCAGTTTTGTTTGTTTTGGGATTTGAATACTGGAATAGTTAATACCTTGTTTACTTTTAGATAAATTGCAGGATGGGAGGGATTTCACAAGTCGTCTTATTTGAAGCCATTTAGCAATAGTGACAGATATCTGAGGGTTAATTTAATTCCTATTTGGGGTAAAATGTGGTAGGGAAAGGCGTGTTAGGACCCGCCATGGCCAAAAGCTTGGTGGTGGGGGGGCGGTTATTGAGGAGAAATGGGACCAGGTCCTGGGCATCTAGGCCAAACACTGGCAGCCTTGCTGGATGGAAGAGGCAAACCTGTCCCCCCATCTTGGATAGATGGGGGCCCTTTTGTTACGGTGAATTTGTAGAAGAAAGAGGTAGGTTGTTTTGAAGGAATTCATGTTGGGTATCGATGGGGGAGGGGGGAGGTGAAGTGGGCAGGTTCTGGGACAGGCGTGCCATCCATGAGGGTTGGCTGTGGGAGGCAGGCTGGCAAGTCCACGTGTGAGGGAGGTGCAGACGCCTGGGGCAGGGCTGGCTCTCTGGGTGAGAGCTGAGACGGTGCCCTAGAGATGAGAGGTCTCAGCTGTGCTCGGAGGGTGAGCAGCCCTGCTGGCTCCTGCCTGGGGCTCTGGTAGCTGCCCCCCACTCCTCGTCTTCCTTCCGTCCTCTTGTTCCTCCTGCCCTCCTGCCCGTTGTAGTGTAATTCAGATGGGTCAGAATTTTCCCTTGTCAAGCATCTGTTTCACTGTGAGCGAGGTGGCACCGTGTTTCCAGAGGAGTGACCAGAGCGGAGAAAGCTGGGTGGGGGCACGGGAGCTCGCAGGGAGTCTGGTAACTTTTGATGTTGGTTCGCTGAATGTGGAGATTCCCACAAGGTTTTTTGCCTGAATGAGATTCTGAATGTGGGAATAGGACTTCCATCCCAGTGGTGTATATCGCAACATTGTTTCCAGCACTGCTTTAGAAAGTCTGAGGAGGAACAGTTAATTCTTGTGGATGTTAGATGCAAATTTTTTTTTTTATTTTATTCATTTCCTGAGAGGGGAAGGGTTAGAGAGAGAGAGGGAGAGAAACATCAGTTGTGGTTGCCTCTCGTGCGCCCCCTGCTGGGGACCTGGCCTGCCACCCAGCCATGTGCTCTGACTGGGAATCGAACCAGCAACTCTGTGGTTCGCAGGCCGGCACTCAATCCACTGAGCCACACCAGCTGGGCAAATTTTTGGTTTCTTTATGAGTTCATATACTTTGAATTTTGATTAAGTTTTGAGACTGTAGTTAAGTGTCTGAGGAGTCAAAATTGGTGTGGTTTTTCAGCCCTGTGTTCCAGGGTCAGCTGTGCTGAGAGCCTTATTAGATGCTGGGAGGATCGAGCTGAGGCAGGAAAGCTGTTTTCATCTGTGATGGACATGACACACTGCTGGGATGTGTTTGAAGGGGTAACTGCGAGTTTGCTTTCCTGGGAAGACGTCTCAGGTCTGCCCAGAGGAGGAGGCACCTGTGGACCCTTATCTCTGTCCCCATTCAGTGTGTCCCTAGGGCTCCCTCTTCAGGTGGTTCAGCTGAAACACTTTCTCGCAAATCCCTCCAGAGGTCAAAACCTCGTTAGCTTCCCAGTGCCTGCAGATCTGAGCTCCGAAGTCCTTCAGCTGACACAGGGTCCGCCCTCTTTCCCACCCCAGTGCCTTTCTGCCTGGCCCTGACCTTGATCCTGTTCCTGTGGTGTTCCATGCTTGCTTCGTGGGCTCCTGTCTTTGCCAAGGGCTAATTTGCAAAGACATGTTTCTTCTTCTGTTTATTAGTTAGACCTTGAACTTTTGTTTCAGATCTTGGCTTTTTTTTTCCTAAATCTTCACCTGAGGACATGCTTTATTGATTTCAGAGAGAGAGGAAGTGGGGGGAGAGACATCAGTGAGCGAAAGCATCATCTGTCGGTTGCCTCCTGTGTGAGTCCCAAGCAGGGACCGAACCTGCAGCGTGGGCATGCACCCAGACTGGGAACGGAACCCAGGACCTTCCGGTCTACGGGACTGTTCCGAACCACTGACCCACACTGGCCAGGGCAGTCGTTGGCGGTTTCACATTCTCAGATAATTGTCCAGAAGTTGGAGGGCAGGGAGGCTGAGGCTTTGGAGGGCTGTGGAGTCAGGGACCCGGAGCAGCGAGTGTTTCTGCTGTGAGCAGAGGCTGCCCTGCGTGAAGAGTGGCACAGTGATTCGGGCCAGCAGTGTGGCGAGACTGGAGAGCCCGTGCGTCCCTGCGACTGCTCTCGCGAAGCCAGACCCCGTGCGGCTGACAGAGGTATGGTGAGGGGTGTGGTCCTTGCTCCAGTTCCAGCCGTTGTCTCATCTGAACTCTCCAGGTCCTTTTGGGGTAAACCATGGCGTGGAGCTCCATCCGGACGTGATTGAGTATGCAAAGCAGAGACTAGACGTCTTCATCAGGACCAGCGACAGCTTTGACAGGTGAGGCGAGGCCCAGCCCTCGGAGGCTGCAGTGGGACCGGGGCGCAGTGGGAGACCAGGGCGTGCATGGGTGTGTACTCGTGGCTTAAAACAGTTTGTGCTTCTGAGGGTTTGTTAACTGCGACACCTGGGTGAAGGCAACTCTTCACCAATGTAGTGAGTGGGGAAATAGTGTTGGTTCTGCCCAGTTTTCAGTGTCTCTAATGGAGACATTTTATCAGCTACTTGTTTCTGAAAGAGAAGTGTTACATTTGTCTTCAAACAGTACTTGTAACTAACTTTCGCCATTTTTAAACAAAGAGTGAAAGTTCTTATTCTAGGAAGTACAATTTTTAGAAAAACCAAATGTATTTCATGTATCCTCATTTCACTTGTGCAATAAAATAGGCTTTGCGTAAAATAACAAGTTAAATTCAGAGCAAAGGTGAGGGCGATTGGAGGGTGAGGACTTCAGCCTGGATCCTGCTCACGACACTCACTTTCATGACCTGTGGCTTGGAATCTGTAGGGTTCCAGTCAGCAGCAGTTTAATTCTGCGGGAGTTCCGGCTCCCGGTTTCTGGTTAAACGGCGTCGTGCTGCGGTCGGCATCGCGGAGTCCCTGCAGAGGCTTGTGCAGGTCCCTGTGTGGGGGGCGAACACAGTTTTCACCGGCAGGTTCGACTTCTGCGAACCCTCCTTCGTGACTGGCAACTGCCTGGAGATCGCGCCGGACTGCTCCCGGTACGACCGGGTGTACTGCGGCGCCGGTGTGCGCCGGGAGCACGAGGACTACATGAAGGGCCTGCTCAAGGTGGGCGGCATCCTGGTCCTGCCGCTGGAGGAGAAGGTCAGACCCCTGCCCGGCCGGCGTCCTTGTGCGTGATTCTCCGCCAGGGTCTGCTCCAGGGGTCGGCTGTGCTTCCCTGTCACCTTGGAACTGCTGCCCATGTCCCACAGGCGGGACAGGCGGGGACAGGTGCTGGCTCCGCAGAGCCACCCTGAACGCGGCCCCATTCCCCGCCCCCCCCACCCCAAGCCGAGCTCCCGCGCCTGCTGTGCTGTGAGGAGGTCAGGGGGGGCCGGGGTGAGTCTGTTCTGACTGGTGGTCTGGGTGTGACAGGCTGTGCTGGTGAGGGTTTTACCCAAATCCCTTGCTTGGTGGGAATCTCGCCCAAGTCTGCAGTTTGGTCATAAACGTTTCTGTGTTTTCTTTTTTTCTTGCGCTTTCCCACTGCCGTTCCGCCCCTTACACCCCCTCCCACCCAGGACCTCCACAGTGTTGCCCATGTCCGTGAGTCCTTTCGCCTGTTGGCTTGACCCCTCCACTCCCTAAATCCGCCCCCCCCCCCCCCCCCCCCCCCCCCCCCCCCCCCCCCCCCCCCCCCCCGCCATCGCTGTCATCCTGCCTGGGCGTTCTCGAAGATGCATTTAAACGGGAAAGGCAGGCGTGGCCAGGTCGTTGGGGAGGCTGTCTCTCTGTCACATGAACTAGGAAAAATGGAAATGATAAAATTAGGAAAGAGTGTGTCTTTTTACAATTTTCAGTAATTTTAAGAAAAGATATTTTTTATTTGTTTTTAGAGAGGGAAGGAGAAAGAGAGGGAGAGAAACATCAATGTGTGGTTGCCTCTCACGTGGCCCCCGACTGGGAACCTGGCCTGCAACCCAGGCATGTGCCCTGCCTGGGAATCGAACCGGCGACCCTTTGGTTCACAGGCTGGTGCTTAATCCACTGAGCCACAGCAGTCGGGGCAATTTTCTGTAATATTTAAATGTTCACGTTTAATTAATTTTGATTCCTTTTGTTTGAGAAGCAGTCGTTCACCTCAGGAAATGACTGAATTGGAGGCTCTGCTCCCAGTTTCCACTCTGACGGCCGGGTGTGGTCGTTGTACCTGCCCGTCGAACTTGACGTCCATGTGGAAACGGCGACAGAGCGTGTTGCAGATCGCACGCGGGTTCGGGTGCAGGGGTTCATGCCTGTGGCTCCAGCCCGTCCGCGCTGCCGTCTGTGAGTGTGGCCCGGTGGCCGCTGAGGCCTGGGCCCAGTCCGTGCCCGCGTCCCGGTGCTCGAACGGCAGGCAGACTGCGGCGTCACTGTGAGGTGATGTCACGTGAAGGCTCCGTGGAGACAGTGAGGGAATAAGTGAAAGATTTACAAGAGAGACTTGCAAATCTCCCAAAATACAAGCAGATCCGCTTGCACTGACCTGCCCGGGGCGGCACCATGACCGGGAGCGGCTTTCTCCCAAGCTCGCTCACTCATAGGGATCGCAGCGTGCATCGAGGTGAGGGCTCTGTTTCTAACACGTAATCACTGAACCATCACCAACCCGAACAATTACTGGTAGTTTCTTAATAGCTTCAGATGTCAGCTAGCGTTCAGATTTTCACAGTTGTCTCGAAATCCATTTGAGTGGCTTGTTTGAGTGAGTGCAAGGTTTCTGTGCTGCCTGTGGTCGGCGTGTCTCCTAAGTGTTTCTCCATCTGTAAGTTCTGTCTTTTTCTGGGCAATTTACTTGTTGAAGAAGTGAGGTCATTCATCTGCAGAGCTGCCTGCAGCCTGGACCTGGGGGCCGCACGTCTGTGTGCTGGTGTCTCCCGTGTCCTTCCTGTGCTGCGCCCCCGGGGAGCGGGCAGCCAGGGTCCCTGAGCCTCGCTCTGCATCAGCACCGCCCGGCTCACGCGGAGCGCCCCGGCCCCCCGCCCAGTTGATGTCTGTCTGCTGTGCGTGGTGCCACCGTTGCCACCAGCTGTCTGATTCTGTCACTGGGTGAAGAGTTCCTGCTTTTTTGCCTCTTTATTCCCCTAGAAATGTGCAAAGTGTGGTGCCTGGCCTGAGTAAGGCCTGCTGTCCCCGGTAGGTCAGCGTGTTGTGTGAGTACATCTGTGCTTACAGACGACTTTGGAAACCTCGGTGGTTTGGCACAAACACATGGGGCCTTGTACTGCAGTCACGGCGCCGCTGGGTGGGCCCCAGGGCCGTGGGCGTGGTGCGGGTTCTAGTGCTCATCCGGACTGCAAAGCGGGGGCTCGAAGCAGTGGGGGCTCACTCAGCATGTATTGATTGTGTTTAAATATTCGGTGTTCGTTACAATGAGAACTCCTTTTAAAGAAATGTCTTTGCTGACATTCAAGAATGTGAGTAAGTTGTTTATCGGGCAGAACTACTTTTATTTCTAAGATTCATGACACAGAGTCTTAGTTCTTAGAGGGTTTGCTGGTGTGGAGAAGAGGGCAGGTCGTGGAGAGCGCTGTGAGCCGGGGGCCGTGGGGGGCCCTGCTCTGCAGTGCAGGAGCCCTGGCTCCAGTGTCCTCGGCGACGCCACTGGGCGCTCACCGGCCATCCGGACGCAGCTCCCATGGGCCCTGTACTCCCAGGCGCGTGGGTGCCCTCGGGGACGGCGCCGTGATGCTGCGACCGCAGCCGAGTGGTGCCAGGCGTGTCCCCAGGGGCCCGAGGGAGCCCTGGCTTTCACGGTGGAGTCGCCTCCCCGACCCTGAAGGTGGTCCTGTCAGAAGCCCTCGTCCTTGTCTGCTCCTTCCGTCCCGGCGTCCCCAGCCTTCCTCCTCCACCGCGTGTTCTCCCGTAACCGGGCGGGAGGGTGAGAACTGTGACTGCCTTCCGACCGAGCCTGTGGCAGTGCTGCTAGTGCAGCTGGCCTCATGTCAGGTCCCGTGGCGTCGGGCTCCCCGGGACCCCTGAGTCTGTGTGTTCATGTCGCATCAACCGTAGCCAAGGCCTGTGCACACTCTCGTTCTGTCTCCGGGCAGCTGACGAAGATAACGCGCACCGGCCCTTCCGCCTGGGAGACCAAGAAGATCCTGGCCGTGTCCTTTGCCCCGCTGGTCCAGCCGCCCCGCTCTGAGTCCGGGAAGTCCAGGCTCGTCCAGTTGCGTGAGTGCAGGGGCCCCAGTGCAGCATGTAGATATTTTTTTAACCTCATCATCAGGAGCCTCTCACGTTTGAGGCCAGAGCTTCGCATGATTGCTATGTGAGAGAGAATCATGTGCTGCCGCTTAGGGCTCAGGAGATGAACGTGCCAGCTGCGACCTTGTGTTCCCAGCCTGGAAGAGTCGCACGGATGAGGACGGTGCAGCGTGAGGTCGTGTGGTGTGGACGGCCAGCCAGGTGGATGAGGGACAGGCAGGCAGGAGCCAGCTGGGAGGTGATGGGGGCTGTCGAGGCCCGAGGGGAAGATTGGACCTAAGACGCTGGCCTGGATGCAGACGGACTAGGGGGAGGCCTGTGGGGACCTTCGCTGGTGTGGGTTTGTGGGAGGCTCTGGACCCTGGTCAGGACTGCGCTAGGGCCCCGGGGCTGCTGGCCGGTGTCTGTGCATTGAAGCCACAGATTCAACGTCAGAGGGAGAAGTAGGCATGCAGAGGGGAGGAGGGTGGAAATCAGAACCTTAGGAAGCACCACTGTGGCTGAGCGGAGGGGGAGCCAGCGGGAGACTTGGGCTGGGACCCGAGTTGTGCCACCTCCCCGAGTGGCTCCTTGGAGAGGCTGGCGCTGGTGGTGGGAGGTCCGGTGGCTTGTGAAGGACTTGTTTCAGCTGCCTTAGGAGCAGCAGCAAGTGGCAGGGTGAGCCCCGGAGGCCTTCCTGGAAGAAAAGGACAGTGGAGCAGAGAGAAGGGTTGGTGCTGATGTGGGGACAGGGTGCTGAGAGTTTAGTCCTGGGAGCTTCCAGGCTGCCCTGCAGTGGCGGGCGTTTGCTGAGACTCTGCAGGCCCCTACAGTTGGGCCGATAAAGTTCCAGACTGAGAGTCGCAGGCCGAGGTTGTCGGAGCCTCGAGGTGCTGGGGGCAGAACTGATGCCGAGTGGACGCAAACCCTCGACACCTTGTCCTCTCATTCCGAGAAGAACCCCTACGGTCCACGTGTGCGGGACCTGCCAGAAACCGAGTTGTAATTGCCAGACTCAACTTTTCTTTGGTGTGCTTTGGAGTTGTTTTTTCTTTTTTTTTTTTAAAGAGAACTTTAAAGATTATGTATTTATTTTTAGACAGAGGGGAAGGGAGGAAGCAAGAGAGGGAGAGAAACATCAGTGTGTGGCTGCCCCTTGTGCACCCCCTACTGGGGACCTGGCCTGCAACCCAGGCACGTGCCCTGACTGGGAATCGAACCGGCGACCCTTTGGTTTGCAGCCCGCGCTCAATCCACTGAGCCACACCAGCCAGGCGGAGCTTTTATTCTTAAAAATGTTGTGGATTTGCTTTTCTCTACTTTAACACAGAAGAAAATAGTCGGTCTGTAAAGCTCTGTGAACACAGTAAGGTGGAAGTGAGCGTGTTGGACGAGAGGGTCTGTGAGTAGACACAGTGTCCACAGGACAAGACGGAGAGATGCAGGAAAGCAGAGCCAGGCTCTGGCTCTGCCGACGGGGCAGCCGGCAGGGCTGCTCTGCCCTGTGTGAGCTCAGGGTCACGTCTCCACGTGAAGTGTCATCTGCAGAGAGCCTGCGGGCAGGGCTGTGTTTGAGAACACGCAGGTTTGAGTGGTTAGGGCTATGCTGTCGCCAGACGCTGACGCCCGTCCTTTGCACCGCAGCCCCCCTGGCGGTCCGCAGCCTCCAGGACCTGGCCCGCATCGCCATCCGGGCCGCCATTAAGAGAGTCATTCACCAGGAAGCGGCGAGCGGAAGTGGGAGCGGACTGAGGACCACTCCCAGGCTCAAGCGAAGGAGAGTTCGCCGCCGTCGCATGGAAACCATTGTCTTTCTGGACAAAGAGGTCTTTGCCAGCCGCATCTCCAGCCAGTCCGAGGACAGCGGCTGTGAGGAAGAGGAGCAGAGCCTGGCCGAGACGAAGCCCGAGCCCCCAGTGAACTTCCTGCGGGAGAAGGTCCTGAGCCTGCCCCTGCCGGACCCCCTGAAGTGCTACCTGCTCTACTACAGGGACAAGTGAGCCGGCAGGCAGGTGGGCGCCATGGACTGCCGGGAGCAGCGAGCGCCCTGTCTGCACGTCTCGGCGTCCACCTTGATCTGAATGACTGTCTCGAATTTTCCTTGAGTGGTAGGGTTTCTGTAGTGTAAATCTGACAAACGCAACTACACGGGAGAACATTTTCTGGAAAGGGAGAGAGTCTCAGAGAAAGGCGTTTCCTTCCAGCTGCTGGGAAGCAGGCAGAGGCTCCTTCCCCACACGGCAGACACACCCCTGCGTTATCAGGGACGCCAGGGCTGGCATTACGCGGGGCTGCGTGTGACATGTGAAGGGAAGCACAGGTGTGTGAATGCACGAACTCTTGTGTGGGCGTGACACACATGTGTCTAAGTGTGAATTGGACGTTACCGGAGTCTCAGTTCCTGGCCCCGAAGTTCAGTGACCCTGCTTTTCCAGAGCAGAGACGTGATTGAGAAACCCCCCTTATTTTAAGTAAATGAAGTAACTCTTAGGGGAGTGGCCAGCTGTGGTTTTTTTTAATTGTGTTGGGGGAGGACGGATGAAAGTACCGAACTGCCAGATGTCTGTGAGGAGTTCCAGAAGAATCCCAAGGGATTTTTTCCTGACCCTGTGTCACCTTTGAAAGAACCCAGGTCGAGTGACCCCTGGAAGGGTGTCCTGCAGAGTGAAACCAGGTCAAGCCACGCCACCGTGGCCCCAGTGAGGGGAGACTGACTTTCCGGTGGCCCCGGGGTCTGAGGTCGCTGTGTGTGGCCCCCGGGGCCTGTGGGAGGCGTTCAGACCGTGGGAGGGGGTTCAGGACTCATATACACAACCCGTGTGTTTTCTTCTTTTTCACATCGTTGGCTATCGGCTCTGCTGATGGCATGCTGCTCCGTAGGTGTTATCTCTCCTGGTTCTGGAGGAGAACATTTGTTAGCTCTGTCGTTTTTCTTATGAACACACATGTTGGGCCAGCTCTGTGACGGTGGGGCGGTTTCCCACACGGCGCCTGTGCGAGTTGCGTGTGCAGAGCCTCCTGCCTGATCAGGTGAAGGGTCCAGTCAGTCTGCAGTTACATCACTTCATCCAGAACATTGGCTCTTCTCCACGTTGTTGACCCAAAGGGAGGAGTAGTGTCAGGTGTTAGCAGTGAACCCGGACTCACCGACACAGGCAGAGCCCCAGGCCGCGGGCAGCTGTCACCCTGCGCCCCAGGGCATTGCCGAGGTTCGCGCCTCTGTTTTCAGCGACGTGATGGGGTTCTGGCTCTTTTTTCACCCGATTGCTTTTTCCCAAGAAACCAGACCCCCTTCGTCTCAGGATGCCGTGTGCATGTGTAACGAGGAGCCCGGGGCGCTGTCCTGGGCCTGTGTGTGCGCACCACCCCCGTGTCTCCCGGCCCGTGGCTCAGGGCCAAGCCCCGCGCTCCGAGGGGATGGGGTCTGTTTGCTGGCATCACTGGCCGCTCTGCAAAACCTGTGGGAGACAAGGACGTTTCTGGACACGCTATGAAATACATGGTGTCCGTCACATCTGTCATGTTATGTTGCCCGACTAGAGTTTTCTCCTGTGATTGTATGTGGATTTCATTTATTTCCACCCGTGTTGCCTTGTCGAAAGGCAGGTTCTTCTCTGTGTGTGCTCACCTTTTCCTGATGCTTTGTGTTTATGTATTGTCAGTTATTTTTAAACCGGAACTTGGTTAAAAATACAAAGATAATATATATGAAGTAGCGTGGTGTTTATCTCGTCAGCATAAAGGAGAACCACGCGTGGTTTCCCGTGCGCCCCGTCAGCAGCTCTGCGCGAGCCGCCGCCATGTCCCCGTGCAGGTGTGTCCTGTGCCGTCTCCGGGCCCCGTGGCGGGCAGCTGTTGGCTGCCGCGTTCTGAGTAGTTTGTATTTTTATGTGTGACCTTCATCTCGAAAGTAGTAAAGCCATAGAAATGTACAAAATAAATATCGAATTTATAAACATCCAGTATGTAATGTAAAAACCAACCGTGTGTGTGAACCGACTTCTGCCAGCCTGGGACTTCCAGGGCTGACGCAGGACATCGGTCAAGGCCGTCAAGACATTGTAACCGTCTCAGCGTGGCCTTTGCTTCCATGTGGGATAAAAATGTTTGACTACCTTTTTTTTTTTTTTTTTTTTTTTTCAAAAATAAACTTTTTTCTCTCTTAGAATGTGTTTTCTCTTGCTCTTTGTATCATTGCCACTCTGGTATGTGAAGCTTGTCTGGGTTACTTTTTTTGGTACAATTTTTCCACGTTGTGAAAACGTGGGAAGATGCCTGGGCAGTGATGACGCATCATAGTGGCAGTGAAGGGGGAGGCTCAGGGTTAGGGTTCAGGGCTGGTTTCGGGTCAGGGTCGGGGGTTAGGGACGGGTCAGCTGGGTCAGGGTCAGGACTTCAGTTTTTGAGGCACACAATTCGTTTTTTGTTTCAAAGTCCAGTTTTTCCTGCATGCCACTGCTGACTCTTTCAGCCCATCTGGGCTTCTGTGAGGAAACGCCGTTTGGGGATTTCTGGCAGCTTCTACACAACAGGTGGGTGGCTGGGAACTCCAGGATCAAGGCACCAGCAGGTTCTGTGTCTGCAGTCTCCCAGCTTGCCCTATTTCTCCCCTTTGACCTCACAGGGCAGGAGAGCAATGGAGCTTTCTTTAAAAAACTCTATTTTCACACTGGGGAGGGGGGAGGGGAAAAGCAGCTCCTGTCCTGGCTGTGCTCAGCGGCAGCTTCTCGTTGGAGAACCTGGGGGAGACGGAAGCGGGAAGACCCAGGCGGAGATGCTAGGCACTACGATGGGCAGAAGGGTGCAGGGTAGGGGCCCCCACACCCTCCATCTGCCCGTAGGTTGTGTTCTGAACCCTGGGTGGAGGACACCCCACTTTCTCTCCTGTTTCTTGGGGTCGCTGACAGCCCGTGGAGACGGAGGACCAGCGCAGGGCAGACGGAGGTGTGAGCAGTCTCAGCACGTCCTGGCCAAGTGCTGGGCCTCTGCCTCTGCGCAGGAGGTTGCGGTGGGAGACCTGGGCTCTCTGCGGGCTTTTCATTCCTTCGGGCGGGTCCGCCCTTGGGAACCAGCAGCCTCGCGGCAGCCCCACATCCCCACAGCCCGTGGCTGCCTGGTTACTGTCCTGGGGCGGGGTGTCTTCGAGGGGTCCGGTTCCAGCTACAGCGGGGCCTGCCAGCGGAACGCTGGAGAGGGGCCAGCCCCGCAGTGAATGTCAGAGCCCCCGTCTGCCAGGACCAAAGCCAGGTGTCAGTGGCTTCTTGTAAGTACCAATCTCTTCCTGCCATCGAACATTTGCTAAGTTATGTTCCCTCCGCAAGCGGATCCGGTACATGGTGATCAAAGGGTCCTGGCGGCCACGTCAGAGTCTGTGGTCCCTGAGGTGCTCTCTGCTCAGGCCTCACGGGGTGCCCAGCGGGAGGTGAGGACACTGGGTGGGGGCGCGCAGTAGGGGAGCTGCCCAGCAGCTCTGCCCTGTTCCTTTCCTGTCCTGGGGGTAGGGGAATCCCAGAACAGGGAGGAGGTGACAATGAGCAGGGGAAAGAGGGGCCTCGATGGGTAATTTCTGTCTGTATTTTCCTTATTTTAGGGTCCATTTTGGTAATGTGTATTTTTACTAGAAAATCACCCATTTACTCTAATTTTCCAGTTATTTGGCTCTTAATTTCTCCTCTGTTTTTTGTACAGAAATGTTATAACTAATAAATATTGATACATTACCATGAGCTAAAGTCTATATTTCACTCAGTTGCCCGCATGCAAGGCTCCGTCTCAGTGCTGGTGCCTCCGTCTGGGAAACCCCGGGCTGGTCTCCCACCAGAGCGGCTGATGTTGACCTCCAGGGTCCCTGGTGACAGAAATAAAACCAGGACAAGGAAGTGGGGCCTGACAGTCTCAACACTGTGCCGATGAGGGAGACTATTCCCCAGGCCGGGGCGTCCAACCTTCTGGCGTCTCGGGGCCACACATGAAATTCACGAACACTAACAAAAACTGATGAGCAAGAAAGAAGGTTTTAAGTAAGTGTATGGTTCTGTGTTGGGCTGTGGGTTAGACACCTGCGAGGCTGTTGGGAGTTCTCAGAGCTCGTTCTGCTTAAAGGACATGACTTGCTCAGTTCTCAGGTTCTTCGGGGCGTAGATGAGAACAAAAGGACACAGGAGGGAACAGGGAGGGAGAGTGAGGCTGACCACGAGTTGGGCAGGAGCTGAACGCCCCATCTCACCGAGTCCTCCGGCTGCCCTGAGAGGGGCCATTACCCCGTCCGGCTGAGGAGGAGACTGAGTTTGCGTTCCTTTGCCTGAAGTCCCACGGCTGGTGGGCGGTGGAGCCAGGGGTCAGCGCCGAGCCTGTCTGGGACTCGAGGAAACTGCCACCCAGACTCCATCTGAGCCCCCAGGAAGCTCGTGCCAGGTGAGGCCTGGGAGGAAGGGAATGTGGGCAGAAGGAGACCAGTGCTCTGGACAGAAGGGATTGTAAATGGTGGGGGGACAGGCAAGGAGTGGATGTGGGGAAATTGCTGTGAGGAGGGACGTGATGCTTGTTGTGCCCCTGTAAAGGACGAAACCACCTCCTCCTGCCTGCCTGCCCCCTTCCCAGCTGCCTGCCCCCGTCCCACCCCAAACAGCAGCCGGGGGGAGTGCGTGGCAGGATGGACCATTGGGTTCCGTGCAGGGTTTCTCCAAGTGGAATGACCAAGCCTCCACCCAAACCTGCGGGAACTACGGGGCTCCTGTTTGTCTAGGGCCGGCTCTTCTGTCCCATCTCGGCCTGTTTGGACCTTGGTCTGGGCTTTGAAACAAGTCAGAACAGTCTTCAGTGTAAATCCCTGTGAAATGCAGTTGACGAGTGTCCCTGCCTCATGTAGCAAAGAGGAGCAATAGGTAAGATGAGGCACGTGAGGGGCTTAAAACAGGAATTATACCAAAGTGAATTTACTGCCAAGTCTGGATTCTCTCTCTGGATTCTAATCGTGATGTGGAGTAGGCACAACCCTGAGGCCAGGAGAGAGGCCCTGCTGCCACCTCGTGGGCACCGTGTGAATAGCACCTGAGTGGAAGCAGTGAGGGAACGGTCCCCAGGGGCTGCGGTCCCCGAGGCTCGCGGGGGGTCACCCCTCTGTTCACCTTCTGTCTGGGCGATGCGACCACTGTAGGCGTCTCCAGAAGTGGGCTCAACCGTTACTCTTCCCTTTTCACTGGCAGCATAAGGTCCACCCATGTCGCAGCGTTTTGCAAGGCCTCCTTCCTTTTAGAGGCTGAATTCTCCAGTTATTTTGTAAAAAGAACATGAACCAGAAAATCAGAGTGATTCAGGATTGTGTCACCCGCGGGACGTTCCTGGTGACAGTGAGGGGGCCCCCCCGCCGTTGGCCTGGGAGCGGGAGGAGCACAGGGTGCGCTGGGGGCGGGGGTGGGAAGGGGGGGTGGTCTCCGCATCCACGCTGCATCCTCAGGAGGGTTTTTTCCTGATCATTCTTTTTTCTGCCAGAACTTCCTGTTCTTTTTCTGCACAGCGCTGACCTCTACGTAAATTAACATATTTATTTCCTGCCCCTGGGAGAACTGAGCCCCACGAAGGCACGTGTGTCTTCTTACCAGTGTGTGTCCCATATTGGTATTGCACACGAGACGCTCGTCCCCGGATCTGACACCAGCAAATGCTTCACTGCGTTTACGGAGTGAACGCGCTCCCTCCCTGGGGCCGACACCGCCCTCCTGTTCGCGTCCTCCTCGCCGGGCCTGGGCCGCACCTGTCCGGCGCTGGGCTCGGCCTCCCTGCGGTTCTGACAGGTCCGGTCCCGGAGCCCCTCTCAGACCCAGCCTGTCCCCCCTGGCCCGCTGGTCTCCTCTCTTCCCTCCCAGCGGCCGCAGGACCGGGACGCGCAGCGGGGGAGCCCGTGTGTGCGGAGAGGCAGTCAATGGACCTGGATGCTGCTCGGTGAGCAACGGAGGGGCCGGGAGGGAGCGAAGCGTGAGTCGGGGCTTAAAAAGGGCCAAACGGGGCCAGAAGGGGCGCTGGGGCGGTGGAGGTGCAGGTGGGGCTGCGATCGTGGCGGGTCGCGGTTCAGGGTTCAGGGGGGCAAAGCCCGGTGGGTTGGGAAGGGCGGAGTGTGTCTGGAAGGAGGACAGGACCCTGGTGCGCGGAGCTGGGAAGCAGCGGGTAGGGAGAAGGTTCGACCAGGGACGCCTGGGGGAGGTTTGAACCGGTTACGTTGGGGGTGGGAGGGGGAAGGGCCTGCGAGACATTTGGGTGGGATCATGAGAGACTCCGGGAGGGTTTGGGGAAAGGGCTATGGGGTGGAGATGGGACACGGGGCCGCGCGCTCAAACAGGTTTGGGGTCCCTGCTTTAGAGCTAAATGCAGTCATTTTTTAAAAAGTTCCAAGTGTGCTTGAAAAGCATTTGTAATTTACTTTTCTTGTTGCTGCTTACTTAAACAGTGAGAAAAAATTGTACTCAAAATTCGACACCAAGAGTTGAAAAGAAACTGGTATCATTTTACGTATACACATTTGCAGCTGTATTGGTGTGCACGCTTCTACTTTCTCTGGATTTAATTTACTATTTTAGGTTCCAAATATGGGTACAAAACTTGTACATTTTCAGCTTTTATTTCTGATAATGTGCACTTAAGGGTGAAGATTTTTTCCATAAGTTTTGTGCATAGTATCTTTATCACCATTCAGTTAATTTTGTAATTTAAATTGCGTTTTATTTCTGAGATTGTTTACGAGTGTATTACATGACTACCAATTATAAGGACTTTCCAGTCACCCATTTTTAGTGAATTCTAGCTTACGTGCAATAGGAGCACTTAGAGTCTGAAACGTATTGTATGTAATTTCAATGCTGCGATGCTTGTTGAAACTGGCTCTATATTGGCTTGGCCAAACGATAAAAACTTTTGGGAAGATGGAATTATGAAGATGCCTGAAAGATTGCAGAAAGAAGTGGAACAAAACAATGAATACACTGTTTAATAAAGTTATTGGTGAAAATGGAAAATGTCTCTTCCATTGTGTCTTTACCTAAAAACTGGATGAACCTTTCGGCCAAGCAAATAGGTGTTCAAAGTGTGCGTATCTGCTGCCATCTCGTGGGCATTTTGGGAATAACACGTTAGTGAGAGTTCAGGAAGAGTGCTTGACTGTAGTAGAATACCAATGAATGTTGACTGCAATGTTATTTAGACGTGTATTTAGTAAGTTTTAAATATCAGGACTTACTAGTTACCTTTTGTTCCTGATTTCTATATTAACAGCAATAACAATAAGAAACATACTGTATATAATTTCAGTCCTTCGAAAATTTTTAAACTTGCCTTAGCACAGGATGGTCACTTTGAAAATTGTCCCAAGTGTGGCTCTCTACTGCCATCTCATGTGTCACTTGGGAATAACAGCTTCATGCAGGCCAGCAGGAAAAGTCATTGGTGATAGTGATCTATATCCACTAAGGGTTCATGCAATGTTATTTGAGAAGTGTATTTTATTCCATTTAAGTGAAAGGACTTTCTAGTTACCTTCTGTTTCTGAGTTCTACTTTAGCAGCTGTGAGGGTGAGATATATTGTCTATAATTTCAGTCCTTTGAAGTTGGTCGAGAACTGATGGATGGTACAATATGGTCATTTCCAAAATGTTCTAAGTGTGTGTGTACTGCTGCCATCTTGTGGGCATTCTTGGGAATGGCACTTTAGTTAAGTCAGGAAAAGTGGTTGATTCCAGTGGAATATCAATAACTATTGATGGCAATGGTAAGTAGAAGTGTATTTCAAACATCTAAGTGTAAAGACTCTCTAGTTACCTCGAGACTGGTTTCCAGATTAATGGCCAAGGGAACAATAAATGTCGTATATGTGACATTTCTTGGAACTGGCTTTATAGTGTAATCAAGTTGTTCAAAGTTGCAGGTGTGCTTCAAAATCGTTTCTCATTAGCTATGTCTGTTGCAGCTTCCTTAAACAATGCAGAGGTAAAATTTATTCATAATTTTGCACTAAGAGGTACCAAGAAAAAGTAAAATATAAGCACCATCATTGTATGTATGTGCCCTTCTGGACATGTCTACGGGCTTGTTTCCTCCACTTTGCCTGGACTTTGTTTACCATTTTGATTCCTTGTATGGGTGCAAAACTTGTGCATTTCCAGCTTTTGTTTATAACGTGTATGTTCAAGGGTGAAGATTTCTTTCTCAGGTTTTGGTCCATAGCATCTTTAGCATCATTCAAGTGAAGTTACTTTGTAATTCAACTAGTGGTTCATTTTGGAAGTTCTGTAGGAGTCTATTTCAGAAGTTCTGTACAACAGAACTTTCTCCTCATTCATTCCCTGTGAATGCTGGCTTCAGTGCTATTAGAGTAGAAAACATATTGTATAGAATTTTGAGGCTGTGATGGTGGTTGAACCTTGCTTTAAATGGGGTTGTCCAAAAAGTCAGTTCGGTCCCTCACAACTGTGCCACCACCTTGCCCCCACCACGTCACCTGGCACTGGTCTCGCATACTTGCCTTTAATGTCATTCGAAACTGTTTTGTTAGACAGTATCGTGACAGCTGTCATATCCCCATGGGATAACAAATCTCATCACAACTGGTGAATGTGTGTGTGGCCCTTTTCTCACCGAAGACGCATGAACATAAGGAACATTTTCAGCCCCCTAGGTTGTGTCATTTCAGGAAAGGTACGAGTGCAACTGTAAGGCTAGAAAAGATGCTTGGTGAGTCTGGAGAAGATGCTGAGACTGATGGAACGTGTGAGAAGTGGACTGTAAAGATTCATGTGGGAGATTTCTCATGTGCAGTTGCCCCACGGGTAGGCAGACAAGGTGCAGTGGAGAGCCATCCAGGGAAGATGTCAACAGAGGACAGACCATGTGATGGCACACGGGAGGCGGGCAACACACTCAAAGTATCCTAACCAAGTGTTGAAAAGCATTTGCAGCAGCTTGGTTATGTTCATCTTTTTGACATTTGGGTGCCACAGAAGTCAAGTGGGGTGGTGGGGGACCCTTCTTGACTGAGTTTCCATATGTGGTTCTCTACTGAAATGTAAGAGAAACATTCCATTTCCAAGACAAATTGTGAGGGGAAATCTGAGAATAATGTGGAACAGGAGACATTGAGGGAAGCTCAGGAACCAAGAGTAGCCCCTTTGGATGACGGTGATCTTCATCCAAAGGAGATGATATTGCATATGTAGTGGATTTCCGATGGAGTCCTGGAGTGGGAACTCCTTGCGGAAACCTAGTGGACTTCTCCCAACAATTACTGATCCCTGTCAGACCAAGTGAAAGCCACCTGAGGGAAAACGTTCAGAATTTGTCATCAGATGGAGAAGCTTCAGGCAGAAGCACACGTTTCTCTTTGGTGAGCAGTGCAAAATGGTTCCAGCCTAGCTATGCAGTCGTGATTCATCTGCAGTATCACCAGACCTTGCACCTTCCCAAGGCCATTTAATTTGGTCTTTCCAAATTTCTCTTATTGGAAAGAAATTTCCATTCCCTGGAAGACTGCAGAAGGCACCTGGACGAGTTCTCTGCTCTGAAAGAGAACAATGTTGTGAGACAATGGAATGGAATAGTCTGAAAGGTGTAAGAGGGCAATGGAACAAAATGGTGATTATGTTGTCCAGTAGTTGTTCAGTTACGTTGCTTGGGGGACAGTGAAAAGTGTCCCTGTGACGGCATCTGATGGTACAAAACAAACAAACTTCTCTGCCAAGCCAATAGTATGATAGGTTTTCCAAGTGTCGGTCTCTGCTGCCATCTTGTGGTCATTTTAAGGAATGACATCTCAGTGCAGGTCGGCAGGAAAAGTGGTTGATTCCAGGGGACTATCAACGACTTTTGATGGCAGGGGTATTTAGAAGTGCATTTGAAGACGTCTGAATGTCAGGACTGTCCAGTTACCTTGTCACTGCTTTCCAGATTAACGGCCCAGAGAGCAATAAGTGTATTTTATGTGACATTGTTTGGATCTGGCTGTGTAGCGTGATAGAGTCAGGTTTCTTCAAGTTCCAGGTGTGCTTGAAAATCATTTGTAATTTGCTCTGTCTGTTGCAGAATCCTTAAACAACGAGGAGGTTAAATTTATTGAAAGTTCTCCACCAAGAGGTAAAAAAAGTCAAGTAAAATTCAGGCACTTTCATTTTGTGTACATGCCCCTCCGAACATGTTTATGGGCTCATTTACTCAACTTAGCCGAGAGTGCGTTTACTATTTTAGGTTCAAGGTAATGGTAAAAAGTGGAGGAACCTTTGTGTGAAGCCAATAGTTGAGCGTGTGTTCCAACTGTCGGTCTCTGCTGCCATCTCGTGGTCATTTTGGGGAATGACACCTCAGTTCAGGTCAGCAGGAAAAGTGGTTGCTTCCAGTGGAATATCATTGACTTTTGGGTGGCAGTGGTATTTACAAGTGCATTTGAAAACATCTGAACGTCAGCACTGTCCAGTTACCTTGTGACTGGTTTTCAGGTTAAGGGAAAAGGGAGCGATGAGTGTGTTTAATGTGACGTTTCTCAGACCTGGCTTTGTAGCGTAGTGGCGTCAGTCTTTGACAGGCTGCAGGTGTGCTTGAAATTCGTTTGTCTTTGCTTTGTTGCAGCTTCCTTAAACAACTCGGAGGTAAAATTTATACATAATTCTGCACCAAGAGATAAAGGAAAAAAAGCAAAATAAAACATCAGCCCTATTGGTATATGTATGATTGTTTCCTCCACTTTGCCTGGACCTTGTTTACCATTTTCGGTTCCTCCTATATGTGCAAACCTTGTACATTTCCAGCTTCTGCTTCTAACCCATGCATTGAAGGGTGAAGATTTCTTTCTCCAGAGTTGGTAACTAGCATCCTTAGCATCATTTGTGTCAAGTTATCATGTAATTCAAATGTTGGTTCATCTGGAGCTTCTGTAGGAGTCTATTTCAGAAGTCTTGAACAACAGAACTGTGTACTCATCCACTCTCTCTGAGTACTAGGTTACGTGCTATGACAGTAAAAAACATACTGTATATGATTTTGAGGCTGCAATGCTGGTTGAACCTTGCCTTAAATCCGGTTGGCCAAAAGGTCTGTTCGGCCAAAAAGTCTGCTCGGTGAAAAAGTCCATTTGGCCAATAAGTCTGTTTGGCTAAAAAGTCAGTTCAGACAAAAGTCAGTTCAGCCTGCAACCCCACTTCTACTGCCGCACCCCCACCCCCTCACCTGTCTCTGGTCGCCCATACTTGCCCTTAACATCATTCAAAACAGTTTTCTTAAACCGTATTGTGACAGCTACTATATCAGTGTGTGATAGAACTCATCACAACTGGTGAATGTGTGTGTGGGCCTTTTCACAGTGAACACAGGTGAATGTAAGCAACATTTTTGGCTACTTAGGCTTGTCATTTCAAGAAAGGTATAAACGGAACTGTGAGGCAAGAAAAGATTTATGGAGAAGTTGCTGTGACTGATGGAATGTGTCCGAAGTGGATTGGTGCTGGGGTCCAGCCTCGGCGGGTCTAAGGGTCCCCAAAGGAGGGATGGCTTCAGCGAAAGAAACAGAATCAGACACCCTCAGTGGAGTGCCGGAGGAGAGCCAGACCTCTTGGGTCTGACTGACTCACAGAAATAATTCTTCTTTTATTTTTATAGGGAGGGTTATACAATTATTGGGAGAAACAGGTTCATGGCGCCATCATCAAGGCAGAAAAAGCTAATATATAAGCAATCAGAAAAAGTACGGAACATTTCAGATTTTACTCATGCTGAACAAAAGGTTGTTTTCAGATAGCTAAGAATAGTGTCAGGCACAGACTCAGGTATCAATTAATAACTAGGTGTCTATTAAGGTCCTAGGGATTGTTCTAAGTTAAAAAGGGTGCAAGGAGTGATTTAAAGGTTTGTATAAAAGTTAGTCCTTATTCTTTGAAGTTGAACAGTCTGAGTTAGATTAATAATTTTTAGCCTAGGTCTTTTGACTATTTATCTTGAGGGGGGCTATTCTTTGTATTAGTTCTCACACACTCAGATCATTATATTTAACTAAAACTCCTACCTTCTCTATTCGTCTGGTCTTAATAATAAACATTCCTGTCCAGGGTATGGGAGGGGTAGTGGCTCTAATAAATCTTGAGCCTTCAAGTGGTGACTGACCGCTCAGGGGGCATTCCCAGCAACAGCTTCCTCCAGTGTTCTGGCAGCTGGTCTGCCCATAGTTTAATTTTATCCTTAACTTTCCAGGTGGGGGAAAGAGGCAGCATTAGGGTTGTTAGGGACTTCTGTTCTGTAGTCAGCAAGTCATTCTGCACAATATCATAGGAACTGTGCAAATTTCCGGTAATAAAGTACCAGTATCTAAAAATCCCACCACCAGTTATTAGCAAAAGTAAGCATGTAAGGAGAGATGAACAAGAGATCCAGCCACAGCTCTGGCTGGTGTAGCTCAGTGGATTGAGCGCGGGGCTGGGAACCAAAGCGTCCCGGTTCGACTCCCAGTCAGGGCACACGCCTGGGTTGCAGGCCGGGTCCCAGTGAGGGCCATGTGAGAGGCAACCATACATTGCTGTTTCTCTCCCTCTTTCTCCCTCCCTTCCCCTCTCTCTAAAAATAAATAAATAAAATCTTAAAAAAAAAGAGAGATACAGTCACAGTCGCCTCTGCTGTGCAGATGCGTCTCATCCATCCTGACTATGTCAAGGGTCTGCTGTTGGTCGGCTCCCAACAGATTGGGAAGTTTGATGCTGGAGATTTCTCGGGTGCAGTTGCCGCATGTGTAGGTAGACCACTTGCAGTGGAGAACCGTCCAGGGCATACATGAACTGAGGACAGACCACGTTATGGCACATGGAAGACAGGTGACCTACTCAAAGTATCCAAATCATGCATGGGAAATCATTTGTGCCAGCATGGTTACATGAGTCTGTTTTAAGTTTGGGTTTCACAGAAGTTAAGTGGGGTGGGTGGAGGTGGGATTAAACCCTTCTTGTCCACATTTCAACATGAGATTCTCTAAGGAAACATAGGGAAAATGTTTCATTTGCAAGGCAAATTGTGAGGAGGGGGAAGAACTGTTGATATTTTACAATAATGTGGAATGGGAGAGATCATTGGCATAGGAAGGGAACCACCACCAGCCCCTCCAAAGGAGGATCTTCAGCCTTGGCTGGTGTGGCTCAGTGGATTGAGTGCCCACCTGCAAACCAAAGGGTTACAAGTTCAATTTCCAGTCAGGACACATGCCTTGGCTTCAGGACAGGTCCCCAGTTGGGGGCCTATGAGAGGCAACCACACATTGGTGTTTCTTTCTCTCTCTCTTCCTACCCCCCCACCTCTAAACATAAATAAATAAAATCTTAAAAAAAATAAAAAGAGGATATTTAAAAGAAGAAAAGGAGGATCTTCATCCAAAGATGTGGTAGTGTGTATATGGTAGGTTCGGGAGGGAGTACTTTAGTAGAATATGCTTCCGGAAAACCATTGGTTTACTTGCAAGAGGTACGGCTCCTGATTAGACCAACTGAAAACACCACTCGAGGGAGAATCCGGAACTTGTCAGCAGAAGATACAGAAGCTTCTGGATAAGGTGAGAGTGTATGTTTCCCTCTGGTGACCAGGCCAAAATGGTCCCAGCCTGGCTGCACAGTCGTGATTTGTCCGCAGTACTCAGCAGACCTTGCACCTTCCCATGGCTGTTTAGTTCGGTCTTTCTGAATTTCTCTTAATGGAGTGACATTTCCATTCCCTGGAAGACTGCAGAAGGCAGACCTGGAAGAGTTCTCTGTTTCAGAAGATAACAATGTTTTAGGAAGACGGAATGGTGAAGTTGCCTGAAAGATGGCAGAGGGCAGTTTCCAAAATGATGAAACTGTTGTTGAGTCACGTTGTTGGGGGAAAATGAAAAATGTGCCTGTCTTTGCATCTCACGGTAAAAACCAAAGGAACCCTTCGGCAAAGATCAAAGTACAGGTGTTCCAAATGTGCATCTCTGCTGCCACCTCGTGTCCGTTTTGGGGAATTACACCTTAGTGCTGGTCAGGAAGATTCGTTGATTCCAGTGGCATGAATATCAACGACTTTTGACAGCAATGTTAATTAGAAGTGCATTTCAAAACGTCTAAATGTGAGGATTGTCAGGTTACTTTGTGATTGGTTTCTAGATTAAGGGCAAAGGGAGCACTAAACGTGTGTTATGTGACATTTGTTGGAACTGGCCTTGTAGAGTAATAGGTTTTTACCAGGTCTGAGTGTTTTTGAAATTTTTTTGTAATTTACCTAGTGTGTTGCAGCTTCTTTAAACAAGGAGAAAAATATAATTTGTTAAAAGTTCTCCACTCGGAGGTAAAATAAAATAAAATCGCTATCATTTCGTGTACGTGCCCTTTCGGACACGTCTAGAGCCACGTTCCCTCTAGTGCATCTTGGCTTCATTTACTCTTTTCGGTTCCTAAAACGGGTGCAAGTCTTGTACAATTCGAGGTTTTATGACTGGCCTGTGTGTTTAAAGATGCAGATTTGGTTCTCAAGTTTCGGTATATAGTATCTTTAGTGTCATTCAGTTCACATTATTTTGTAACTCTCAGGGTGGTTCATTTTGGAAGTCCTGTAGGAGTGTATTTCAGAAGCACCAAGCAGGAGAACTGTCCAGTCACCCATTTTCAGTGAGTTCCAGCTTAAGCGCTGCGTGAGCAAAAAACATGCTGTAATTGATTTCAATGGTGTGATTCTGTTTGAAGCTTTGTTTATACCTGGTTGGCCCAAAAGTCAGTTCAGACCCCCACCACCCTCACTGCCCCACCCCATCCTGTGACTCTGGTTCTTGAACTTGACTAACTTCATTCGAAAGCGTTGGGTTAGACTGCATTGTGACAGATGTCACACCATCATGCATTGAAAGAAAAACCTCATCAAAACCATTGAGTGATTTTGTGGCCATTTTCATACTGAAGATGGATAAACATACGGGACACTTTTGGCACATTAGGGTTTGTCATTTCAGTAACGGTGATAACACAACTGGAATGCAAAAATAAAGATTTGTAGTGTATATGGAGAAGGCTCTGCAGGTGATGAAATGTGTCAGAAGTGGTTTGCAAAGTTTCATGCCCAAGATTTCTCACACAAAGGTGGCCCACGGGTCTGGCAGACCATTTGTAGTTCAGAGCCATCAAGTCCAGATGTTAACTGAGGACAGACCACGTTATGCCATGCGGGAGACAGGTGACATACTCAAAGTATCCAAATCAAGTGTCAAAAATCATTTGCACCTGCATGATTACATGAATTGCTTTGATGTTTGGGTTCCACAGAAGTTAAGCGGGGTGGGGGGAGCTTTCTTGACCACATTTCCACATGCGGTTCTCTACAGAAACATAAGGAAACCATTCTGCTTGCAAGCAAATTGTGAGGGCTGTATGAACCATTGAAATTTGAGAATAATGTGGAATGGGAGAGATTGTGGACAAATGAAGGAACCACCAGCAGCTCCTCCATGGGGCGGTCTTCATCCAAAGAGGGTAATGGTGCCCATGTGGTGATATGGAGGGAGTCCTGTAGGAGGAGCTCCTTGGGGAAATTTGCAACACATGCTGCCCCATCAGACCAACTGCAAGCACCGCCTGAGGGAAAGAGTCAAAGCAGAAGATGGGAAAGCTTCAGGATGAGGTGGGAGCATACGTTTCTCTCTGGTGACCAGGAAAAAACGGTCACCAGACTGGCCGCGCAGTCATGATTCCTCCATGGTAGTCACTAGACCTTGAACCTTTGCATGGATGTTTAGTTTGGTATTCTGAATTTTTGTTAGTGGAGAGAAATTTCTGTTCCCTGGAAGCCTGCAGAAAGCACCTGGGAGAGAATTTCTCTGCTCCAAAATCTAAAATGTTGTGGGACGATGGAATGGTGAAGTAGCCTGAAAGATGGCAGAGGGAAGTGGAACAAAGCAGTGAATATGCTGTCTAGTCATGTTTTTGGGGAAAATGAAAAATGTGCCTGCTGTTGCATCTCACAATAAAAACTAAAGGAACCTTGTGGCCAGGCCTATTGTACAGTCTGTGTTCTAAGTGTGTATCCCTGCTGCCATCTGGTGATCATTTTGTGGAATGACACCTTAGTGCAGGTCAGCAGGAATAGCGGTTGATTCCAGTGGGAATATATTTGACTTTTCATAGTAGTGTAATTTGGAAGTGTAGTTGAGGACGTCCAAATGTCAGGACTGTGCAGTTACTTTGCGACCAGTCTCCAGATATCGGCCAAGGGAGCAATAAGCGTGTTTTCTATGACGTTTCTTGGAACTGGCTTTGTAGCATAATAGAGGCAGGTTTTTACAAGTTCCAAGATTGCTTGAAAACCATTTGTAATTTGCTTTTTCCGTTGCATTTTCCTTAAGTAACACGGAGGCCAAATTTATTTGAAATTCTCCACCAAGAGGTAAAAAAAAAAAGTAAAGTAAAATACAAGCACTCTCATTTTATGTACATACCCTCAGGACGTGTCTGCGGGCTCGTTTCCTCCACTTTGTCTGGACTTTGTTCACTATTTTAGGGTCCTCATATGGGTGCAAAACTTGTGCGTTTCCAGCTTCTGTTTCTAAACTGTGCATTGAAGGGTGGAGATTTCTTTCGCAAGTTTTGGTATGGAGCATCTTTACCATCAGTTGTGTGGAGTTATTTTGTTTTTGTTTTTTATGTATTTTAATTAATTTATTTACTTTTATTTTTTAAAGTTTTTTTATTGATTATGGTATTACAGTTTTCCTAATTTTCCCCCTTTGTCCCCCCTCCGCCCTGCACCCCCAACCCTCTAGCATCCCCTCCTTAGTTCATGTCCATGGGTTTTCCATATAAATTCTTTGAGTTCTCTGTTTCCTATACCATTTTTTAAATCTCTCCCCATCTATTTTATGCCTGCTAATCATGCTTCTTCTTCCTTGTACCTTTTCCCCCTTGTTCTTCCCTTCCCCCTCCCCACTGAAACCCCTCCATGTGATGTCCATTTCTCTGATTCTGTCCCTGTTGTAGTTGTTTGCTTAGTTTTTGTTTTCATTGTTTTTCTTTTTTTTAGGTTCATTTGTTGACAGTGGTGAGTTTGTTGTCATTTTACTGTTCATAGTTTTTGATCTTCTTCAATGTCTTAGATAAATCCCTTTGATATTTCATAGAATAAGGGGTTGGTGATGATGAACTCCTTTAACTTGACCTTATCTGGGAAGCACTTTGTCTGCCCTTCTATTCTAAGTGATAGCTTTGCTGGAGAGAGTCATCTTGGATGTAGGTCCTTGCCTTTCATGGCTTCAAATACTTCTTTCCAGCCCCTTCTTGCCTGCAAGTTTTCTTTTGAGAAATCAGCTGATAGCCTTATGGGCACTCCTTTGTAGGTAGCTCTCTTCTTTCCTCTTGCTGCTTTTAAGATTCTCTCTTTATCTTTAATCTTGGGTAACTTAATGATGATATGCCTTGGTGTGTTCCTCTTTGGGTCCAACTTTTTTGGGACTCTCTTGGCTTCCTGTACGTCCTGGAAGTCTATTTCCTTCGCCAGCGTGTGGAAGTTTTCCTTCATTATTTGTTGAAATAAGTTTTCAATTTCTTGCTCTTGTTCTTCTCCTTCTGACACCCCTATAATTCAGATATTGGAACGTTTAAAGTTGTCCGAGAGGTTCCTAAGCTTCTCTTCATTTTTTTGAATTCTTGTTTCTTCATTCTGTTGAGTTGGATGTTTATTTCTTCCTTTTGTTCCAAATCATTGGTTTGAGTCCTAGTTTCCTTCCTGTCACTGTTGGTTCCCTGAATATTTTGCTTTATTCACTTTGGGTGGTCTTCATTTGTTCTTTCATTTTGCGACCACGCTCGTTCAGTTCTGTGAGCATTTTGATTACCAGGGCTTTGATTACCTACATTTTGATTACCATCGGATAGGTTGACTATCTCCTCATCGCTTAGCTCTCTTTCTGGAGTTTTGATCTGTTCTTTCATTTGGGCCGTATTTCTTTGTCTTGGCGCACCAGTCTGGTTGGTCTGGTTGACTGTTTCTTTAATTCCTTGGTTGTCAGAGTTCCACATAGTTTGATTTCCTGGTACTTCTGGTTGTTTACTCATTTTAGATGGTTGTTATCCTCCTTTTGGTTGTGCAAGGAAATGAAGGGTCTCTACCTGTGCCACCATCTTGGCCAGAACCTCAAAGAATCTGATTTTTTTTTTTTATACTCGCTCAATGTTAAAAAAAAAAAAAAAAAAAAGTTCAGTTCCAAGCATGGTTTTCTGCTGCCATCTCGTTTGTTTTGAGAATAACACCTAAGTGCCAGTCAACAGAAAAAGTGGTTGATTCTAGTGGAATGTCAATGACTATCGATGGCGATGGTATTTAGAAGTGTATTTTATTTATTTATTTTTAAAGATTTTATTTATTTATTTATTTTTAGAGAGGGGAAGAGAGAGAGAGAGAAACATCCTTGTATGGTTGCCTCTCACATGGCCCCCACTGGGAACTTGACCCGCAACCCAGGCATGTACCCTGACTGGGAATTGAACCAGTGACTCCCTGGTTCCTGGACTGGCACTCAACCCACTGAGCCACAGCAGCCAGGGCTAGAAGTGTATTTTAAAATATACAAATGTATGGACTGTCCAGCTACCATGTCCGTGGTTTCCAGCTTAGGGCAAAGGAAACAATGAATGTGTTGTATGTGCCATTTGTTGGAACTTGCTGTATAGTGTAATAGAGTCAGGTTTTTAGAAGTTCCAAATGTTTTTGAAAATCATTTGTAATTTGCTTTGTTGGTTGCAGCTTCCTTAAACAATGAAGAAACTACAATCTATTTCAAATAAATTTTAACCCAAGAGGTTAAAAAATAATAAAACCAGTATCATTTTATATATAAAAGTGAAAGAACCCTTTGGCCAAACCACTAATACTTGTCTCAAGTGTGCATCTCTGCTGCCATCTCGTGGGAATTTTGAGGAATAACATCTTTGTACAGGTCAGCAGGAAGAGTGGTAGATTATAGTGGAATATCAGTGACTGCTGATTTTTTTTTTAAAGACTGTTTCAAGGTTCAAGTCTCAGGTCCCAATGTAAGTGGCCAGTTCCTTGGAACCACTTTTTATGGGCACATCATCTAGACCAGACACCGGATTTGGGGGCACACCATTGGTTCTTTTCTTTGATTATATCTTTAAGTTATTCTTTGTATATATAAAAGATATTTATTTCTGCATGTTATTTACCACACAATTCACTAAGTTGCATTATTTATAATAACTTCAAGTGGATATTCATGAATTGTCATGGTAAATAAGATATCATGCAATAATAAAATTACATTAGTTTAGCTGTATAAAACATGAATACTTAAAACATTTACCAGTACAGCTTGGAATAAAATATGAAGACATGAAGAGTAAAAATGTGTTAGTTATAAGTTCGCTAATAATTAAATAAAAGAATAACATGATTATTAGCATTGTAAATGAGTTCAGGACCTGGAGCAATGGTGTTTTAGAAAGCAGAAGTATTTTGTAAGTAAAATTGTGCCCCTTGTAGGTTATCTGAGGAAGTCACAATATGGCAAAGGTCCACATTTTCAGAGAACATTTGATGGTGAATGCTGGAATGTAAAAGAGTAAGATTATAGATTCTAAGTTATGTTAAGAAACAATTATGGAAGAGTGATTTATAGGCAAAGAAAAGAGACAGTAATCCTCAGTGCTGTGGTTTATCATGGTGTAGTTCAGTCTCTTTGGTGCCATATCTTCCTTGGCTTCTGAGCTTTCTCAGATGTCTTCTTAGCCAAGGACATTCCTCCCTAGTCTTTGCAAGATGGCTTCTTCTTCTTTTTTTTTTTTTTTTTTGTTCTTTATCTCTCAGCCTCCAGGTTGCCTGTCCAGACAGAGGAATGATTTCAGCTCTAGGTTGCAAAGTCACGTGCTGTTTGCATTTTAATTGACTCTTCATTCTGCTCCTTACAGAGTAGGGTTTCCTCATTGCTCTGAGATTGGGGGATTTTTATCTGCATTGTAGGTGCTTATTAGCAATTGTTGTCTCTATTCAGTGCATGACAGTAACTTTCACCTTAACCCCCTTAACAATCTGAAAGGTCTCCATACTATGTGCCACATGTCCCCTTGGGGGCAAGGTCAACCATAGGTTAGAAACCACGGTCTTTTTAAAAATTTATTTATTTTTAGAGAGAGGGGAAGGGAGGGTGAAAGAGAGGGAAAGAAATATCAATCTGTGGTTGCCTCTCATGTGGCCCCCACTGGGGACCTGGCCTGCAACCCAGGCATGTGCCCTAAGAATCGAGCTGTCAACCCTTTTGGTTGACAGCCCACGCTCAATCCACTGAGGTACACCAGCCAGGGCGAACACCACTGATCTTGAAGCTTTGATCATCTTTGGGACCTGAGTGATCTGGGCTTGATATGCAGTATTTTTACTATCATTCCATGCAAACTATTTTCTAATTCCAACTGTGATTTCTTTTTGGGTGATTATTTAGAAGTGTATTTCATAATTTGTACATAGAAGTACTTTCTAGTTATCTGTTGTTACTGTATATGTGTGTGTGTGTGTGTGTGTGTGTGTGTGTGTATAGATATTTATTTATTTTACTTATTTCAGTACTTTGAAATTTGTTGGAACTTGCTTTATATCACTATATGGTCAGTGTTTAAAAAAGTTCCCAGGGTGCTTGGGAAGCATCTGTAACTTGCAGTTTTGGGGTATAGTGAAGTACTTATGCACATTGAATGCAATTTGCTTCTCATGTTATTTTTTAAAATATTTTTACTATTTTTTTGTGGGCTTTATTGGTTCTGAAACAGAGCCTGAATGATAGAGGTTGGTTAAAACTCCTATTATGATGATTAATTTGTGTATTTTTCCATGTAGCTCTGTTCTATATAATTTTGAGTTTATATTATTGTGAATAAAAATTTGGAACTGGTAAATTGAACTGACTGATAATGAAGTACTCCTCTTTATTTGTAGTAGTGTTTTCTTTTTGCCTTCAAGTCTACTATTTGTTATATAATTTTCATTTTTTTAATGTTCATATAATGTATTTTTCTCATTCTTTCACTTTAGATCTCTTGGTATGTTTTAGATAGCTCTCAGTGTTTTATACTAGTTATGAATGGCTATTAAAATAAATTAAATAGCCCTGGCTGGTATAGCTCAATGGATTGAGCGCAGGCTGGGAACCAAAGGGTCGCCAAACCCCCTTCACTTCACAAACCAAAGTTTAAAGATACAATAAGTACTAATTTCAAGATGGTGTCAGTGCTGTATGAAGCCCTGTGGGGCCCAGGTACGAGGAGAGTGCATTACAGAAGCTGCTTTGTTGTGGGTTTCATGAATGCCACATGCAGATTAGGTGCACTTGTCACAGGAGGAACTCAGTTCTTGCCAACGCAGTAAAGGATTACAGATCAGCAAGTGTATTAGCGTGCCATCAGGGTTTATTAGTGATACATTCTCACGGAAGAGGACAGGTCTTACTGAGGTAGGAATGAAAGGCAAGAGCTTGCGTGGCAAGAGCACCATGTCCTTTGTCCTGAGGAATTATATAGTTGCTGATATGGGGGAGAAGTTACATATTGACTGGTGGGTAAAAGTGGTGCCAGCTTAAATGGGGGACGTGACTACTCAAATGTAGGTATGTGTGGGGGTCATTAGCCTGAATCCTTATCTCGCTTCAGACCCCATTGGTCATCTTCTAAAATAGATATGTGACAGGAGACAGTTAAAGTTGTGGCAGTTACCCAAAGTTATCTATGGGTTCTTTCTGTAAGCCTAAGGACCCTCTCATAAAACAGATAGTGGCCAGAGGCAAGCAATTAGCCAAATTTATGTTATGGGCCCTTTCCTTGAGAGCTGTGGACCTCCTCCCATCTTCTAGGCCTTGGGATGAACAGTTTCAAAGCCCTTCTTCCCCAGATAGTGGAAACCATACCTAGAATTTCAACATGTTAGCATGGTGTTTCTTGTGATGCTGAACATCTGGCAATAAAATCGGACCAGGCTCAGGACTGCTGAGTTAGTGGGTGACACATGTCCTCCTCATCCTCCCTGCCGTGGCTTACCATCTATCCTAACACCCCAGTGCAGGCAGATGCTGTTCCCAGTGTCAGTTCTCAGCAAGGGGTGGGCTAGGGTCTTGTTTCACAGGTCATTCTCAGTAACACCTGCCTGTGTTGAGGTTCTGAGGGTGTGTAGGGTCAGTGGGAGGGTGGTGACCTGGATGGAAGCATATCCCCCACCTCCAGCCTCCTTCTCAGGGCAGATGAGTCTATGTGAGGAAAGAAGTGGTGTCTGCTCAAATTCTCAATTTGGCTACAGACCCCTACCCTGTCCTTATCTTCCTTTGTCCAGCACTAGAGACCTGGAAGACATGGGCACTGAAGGCTATTCAGCAAGACTTGTGATCTCAGCCATCCTCTTGCCAGATTCTGCCTATGCTCGCTCAACTTTGAATATCAAACCGAAAGACTGGAGTTTCCATTTCCATTGTAGACTAGGAAGCAGGCAGAGAGAAGCTGAGAATCTTGCCTTAGGTCATACAGCTGGAGAAGACAGAGCTGAGACACAAACCCACTGTGGACTGATGTGGAATCTGTACGCTGTACACCATGAAATGCTGACCCTGAAGGAGCAACAAGGAGTGAGGAAGACCAGGTTCATACATCCCTCCCTGCCATTCACCTGAGACTCCAGAGGTTGTAGGAAACCAGGAGAAGAGCCAAGAGAAGCCAAGGGAGGAGGGGTAGGAGCTGATTAGGAGAAAAGGCCCCCTTCTCAGGAGCCTGGGGAATTCCCTCCCCGGTGAATCTGTCTCAAATCCGTCTCTCTGGGCAGTAACCAAAGTAGACTGACTCCAGATTTACACATTTGCAGGAGCTGAATTTCTGTGGCTAAGAGTATGAGTTCTTTGTGGCTCTTCAGGAACCCTCTGCTTTTAGTGATGGGGAGAATGAGGTGTTGGGCTTCATATGTGTATGGAGACAAAACGTTTTAGAATACGAGGTTAAAAAACCATGAACGAGATTGGTGCTGACATCCCTATATCACTATGGAACTGTTTGTCCATCTCATCTCTTGTACTGAAACTGGAGGGTTTGTTTAACCAGTTACTTCTGTACTATTACAATCCTGGAGAGAGTAAGGGGCTGTAGACTTCCTATGGTTATTGATATGAAACTTAACGCTAATGACTCACTCAGTCCACCTGCAAACATAGGGCTTCTCCCAAGTGTGTCCTGTGGTGTGTGATGAAATTTGACTTCTGTGTAAAGCCTAGCCTGCACTCCCTGCAAACCTAGGACTTCTCCCCTAAGTGTGTCCTCTGGTGTGTGATGAGAACTGACTTCCAGGTAAAGTGTCTCCCGCACTCCTTGCAAACATAGGGCTTCTCCCCTGAGTGTGTCCTCTGGTGTGTGATGAGATGTGACTTGCGTGTAAAGCATCGCCCGCACTCCCTGCAAACATAGGGCTTCTCCCCAGAGTGTGTCTTCTGGTGTCTGATGAGACCTGACTGCCAGGTAAAGCCTCTTCCGCACTCCCTGCAAACATAGGGCTTCTCCCCAGAGTGTATCTTCTGGTGTGTGATGAGAATTGACTTGCGTGTAAAGCCTTGCCTGCACTCCTTGCAAACATAGGGCTTCTCCCCTGAGTGTATCGTCTGGTGTGTGATGAGACCTGATTTACAGGCAAAGCCTCACCTGCACTCCCTGCAAACATAGGGCTTCTCCCCAGAGTGTGTCCTCTGGTGTGCGATGAGACCCGACTTGCGTGTAAAGCTTCTCCCGCACTCCCTGCAAACATAGGGCTTCTCCCCTGAGTGTGTCTTCTGGTGTCTGATGAGACCTGACTGCCAGGTAAAGCCTCTCCCGCACTCCCAGCAAACATAGGGCTTCTCTCCAGAGTGTGTCCTCTGGTGTGTGATGAGATGTGACCCATCACTGAAGCCCTGCCAACACCCTCCATGCTCTATTTGTACAATTCTTGACATCCCTACTTTCACAAATAACTTGCCTGTGTCCTCTGGACTCTCTTTCTGGCCTTTATGGGGATCTTCCTCCATTGTTCTCTCATGCTCACTAGAGCTCCTCATTCGTTCTTTGGAAGGTTGGAAAAAGGTTCTTGAGATTCTCTTCTGACTGATCCTTTTAAGCAAAGGTTTGGACCTTTCTTTGACCTCTTGACCTTCGGCTTTATCGTTCCAGCTGTGTGTGCTAGTATGTTGCTGCTGCTGATTCTGATCCTCCGGATAGGGTTCCTCTGCTTGGAGGTGTTTTCTTGCAGATGTTCCCGGGAGAATCTGAGAGGGATGATTGAGTTTCACATGTTGGCTGAGGAATTTCTGACTGGAGAAGGCCAGAGAACAGGAGGGACACAGGTGGATCTCTGGTTTTGATTTTGCTAAAAGAGAAAGGTTTGGTCAGGGTAGAAGTTGACAAGAATGCCTGGGCCCTATGATTAGTCTCTTGGTTATACCTGCCCCATGAATCATTCTTACTGTGGTGACAATGCAAGCTCTGTCTCCCACAAAGTGTCCACTCGCAGTCTACTTTCCTTTTTATTTTTATGCAGTGCATCTTCTTCAGAAATCCAGAAAGCCCACATCAAGGGTCTTTGGTAATATTGCCCAGACTAGGGGCTTTTGAGTACCATGAGAGGGCATTTCACTCCCTGAACTGCAGTGACCTTTCCCAACTACAGGTATCCTCTAAGTCATGTGAAAGAGGAAAACTGCAGGCCCCAACTAGAAATTGCTTCTCTTTCAGTTTTTTAAAACAATAAAATAAAATGTCTTTCCTGCCCTTTCTCATGTGGCTCAGTGGATTGAGTGCCTGCAAAGCAAGGACTCACAGGTTAGAGTCCCAGTCAGGGCCCATGCCTGCATTGTAGATCAGGTCACCAGTAGGGGGCGTGTGAGAGGCAACCATGCATTGATGTTTCACTCTTTCTTCCTCTTCTTCTCTAAAAATAAATAAATAAAACCTTTAGCCCTGGCTGGTGTAGCTCAGTGGATTGAGTGCAGGGTTGGGAAGCAAAGTGTCGCCAGTTCGATTCCCAATCAGGGCATATGCCTGGGTTGCAGGCCAGGTCCCCAGTGGGTGCCGTGTGAGAGGCAACCACACATTGGTATTTCTGTCTCCTTCTCCCTCCCTTCCCCTCTCTCTCAAAATAAATAAATAAAATTTAAAAAATATCTTTAAAACAGTCATTCCTCAAGCCTCACACCAAATATTTATGCTTCATTTCATTCGGTGTTAGTCCATTTCAAATACACTAAGAATTCCTGTTTCAAAATGTTTCTCCAACCACACTTCTTACACGCCTGACTCCTGTTCCTCTCTGGCCAATCCACCAAGCTCTCTCACTTGGAAATGAAGTAATCTCTGAAGGGATTCCCCACTGGAGTTTATTTTCTAAAAATTAACAGAGCATAATCAGAACAGAGAACACACAACTCTACAGCTGACTGCACACTTTCACTCAGGAAAGTCCCGAGTGGCTCAACTCGGGTCATCCGCACTGCATTTCCGGGCTGCTAAGCCTCTATCTGAGCTCCGTTCTTACCCTTTATGCTGAGACCGAGACCTGAGTGACCCTGAGCCAATTCAAGGCCCCACCTCTTTTCTTCCCTGAAATAGCCGAGCCCTCTGCTTGGGATCCTTTGCCCGAAGATAAGTTTGTAAATGTTATCTCCTGAGAGAGCCCTTCAGGAACCACCTGCCATATTGCACCTCCCCTCACACTGATCCCTAGGCACTTGTTCCGGATTAGTTTTCTCCAAAGCACTAACCACTGTGTATTGTTATGACCATGCAAGCAAGTGTGCTTGGGTTTCCCTCCTTCACCCGTCAGCTACTCAACAGCAGTGATTCTCATCCTCACGTTAATCTGTATTTCCAGCTCCCAGGACCCTCTGTGACCCAGAGTAGGATCTCACCTGACAATTCACTGAAGTAACGAATGAATGTGCCCTGCCTGAATGGCGTGGCTCATTGGGTTGGGTGTTGTCCCACAAACTGAAAGGTTACAAGTTTGATTCACAGTCAGGGGACATGCCAGGGTTGTGCAAGTTGGGGGTGTGTAAGAGACAACTGATTAACGTTTCCCTTGCAGGCTGATGTTTTTCTCCCTCCTTTCCACTCTCTGTAAAAATAAATTTAAAAAAATTGATCTATTTATGATTTATTTATGTATTTATTTATTTTCAGAAAAGGGGTAAGGGAGGGAGTGAAAGGGAGAGAAACATCAATGTGTGGTTGCCTCTCACGTGCCCCTACTGGGGACCTGGCCTGAAACACAGGCATGTGCCCCGACTGGGAATCGACGACCCTGGGAATTGGTGACACTGGGAATTGGTTCACAGGCCGGCACTCAATCCACTGAGCAACAGCAGCCATGGCAAAATCTATAGAAAATAATGAATGCCTATAAAAAATGTTTTATTTAGAAGTATGGAGGAAAATTAAGAAACAGCTACAAAAATGTCAGAAAAACTGTCTTGGTGAGAGAGCTGGTTAGTGCTTGAAAACTTTTTTTTTTTTTTGCCTCTCGGCCTTTTGGCATTAAAAACGGTTGTATATTTGGGGCATGAAATATTTTTAAAATAAAAAATAAAAATTTTGCCTAAGAATCAAAGGCATAAGAATGCATTGTGAATTTCTGAAGCATCTGGTTTGAAACTTTACTGACTTTAGAGTGGATTTTCTACTTAAGAATTGGATCATGAATATTTGTATGGAGAATTCTCTCTTTTCTTTCTGTTTTCAAGAACAGTGGTGCCCACCTCTCTCAGCTGCGAGCTCTCTCTTCCACTTGCTGCCCCACTTGCTGCCCAGCTCCTGGCCATACTCGTCCCCGAACCAGACCAGCAGCTCACAGCCCGGCCTGACAACCCGGCAGGTTCGGTAGAAAATCTGCCTGTGGTATTGAAAGGCCACCAGGTTCTGCTCTTCATCATCCCGGGCACAGTTCACATACCTGGGATTGAGGCAGGTGAAGGGAAAGAAACCCACAGTGATGAGTTCCTACTACCTGTTACATCCATGTCCGGGTCCTCACTGATACTTAAGGCCCTCAGGCTCTGATGTTGCCCACTGCCCCTATTGCTCCCGGGGAGCCTTCTGTTCAGTGTCTGAGCATCTGTCAGCACGTCATGTGAATTCCGACCTCCAAGTCCTGCTTGCAGTGCTAATGCTGCCTAATACCATTTTGTAAACCCAGTTCTAGACTTAACCTCCACCCTGATTGGCCATAATATCCAGTGATCTCTGGCTTCTCCAACTCTAAAACAAGTTGTCTCACACCACATAACCTGGTGCTTGATCTAGGGCTCTGCTTCTAAATTAGCTAATTATTCAGTACTCAGCCCACGTCTGTTTTCTCTTGAGAGGCCTTTCTCCAACGCCCAACACTTTATTTAGGGTACCATTCACTTGCTTGCCTAGGGTTACCATAGAAAATCGGAGGTCTTTGTGTCTTAATAAAAGAAAACAGAGCACTAGTGATTGATTCACATTCTGTTAACCCTGATAAAAGAGCCCCTCTCAGGAAAGGGGCCCATGACCATTCCTCTGCAGGCCTCAGAGGCCAGCTCTCATTACAAGTGAGACTGGGATGGTTTGCTGCCTGCCTAGGTTTAGGCCATCCTTTGTTTGTGCTATCTTGACACTGTACACTTCTTGAAAACTATTGTTAAACGTTTCTAAAAGCAATTGTTTTTATGTCTGTCTGCAAGAGGTCCTCCATAAGGACATGGGTTGTGCAATCTGTTTATGTATTCCTTTACCTACACTGGAGCATAATAAGTGCTTAATTAATGTTCATTTGATAAATTAAAGTGTAATCCAGTGTCCCTGGTGAATCTAGGCTCTTTAAGGTCCTTTCTGGTGCCCAAGTTGTGTCTAGCAGAGAGCTTTCCATTTTGAGAACATATGCTATACTTTTTTCCTAACTGTCACCTGAAATGAAAGAACACTATATGGAGAAAAAGAGGAAAAAAGGATTAAGGGAGACCACCGAGCAAGGCATGATGAGAGGGAAAGATATATGGGCTTGTGGGGATGAGTGTCCCCTCTGGCGCCCTGTGACCTGTTGACCTCACCTCATCCAGTTGGCCCAGGATTTGTCCTTTCCATCCACATACTCATAGCGGTTTCTCCCTGTGGTGATCTGTGTTTCAGAAAAGAAGTTAAAGACTTTTTATTTTTTGGTGGGAGGTAATAGTCAGAAGAATTCTTTTTTTTTTTTTTTTTAAAGATTTTATTTTTATTTATTTTTAGAGAGAGGGGAAGGGAGGGGGAAAGAGAGGGAGAGAAACAGCAATGTATGGTCGCCTCTCACATGGCCCTCATGGGGACCTGGCCCGTAGCCCAGGCATGTGCCTTGGCTGGGAATTGAACCGGGACCGCTTGGTTCCCAGCCCGCGCTCAATCCACTGCGCTACACCAGCCAGGGCGTCAGAAGAATTCTTTACTCTACTGTCATCAAAGCTCTTTCAGCCTGCATGAGGATTCAACTGCTAGTTGTGACCACATGATATTTTTCTTACTCATCATCTACACATCTGAGTCTACCTGTCCAATCAGAGCAGGAGCCCCACAAGGGAGGAGCCACTCTTTTGTGTCTGTACCACTTTGTTCCCACTTACCCTCTGATCCTTAAACAGGAGCTCTGTGTTCATGTAAAGTCCAGTCAGTACACACATGTTGTCCCCTCAATGTCTAGCATGTAAGAGAGAGGTCCCTCCAAGCCTCAGAAGGGATGTGGGAAGCCAGAGGACAGTGGAAGAGGTAAATAGTTCTCACCAGCCAGGAGTATCTGCTCTTCGCTGCCTCTTTGTCTTCTGTGATGTGTCCTTCATAAGGGCCAAAGTGCAGACCCATGGGCAAATCAGCTGCCTCATTCCACACTCCGAGCCCAGCCTCAGGGATGCCCGATGGCCCGATTCTCAACCCAGGGGGCAGGGTGAAGGCTGAGCGGTTGGGACGCCCCTTGTCCACTGCACTGTCCTTTACAAATGTAGGGGGCCCATGCACACCGCAGCTGTCGATGAAGAAGTTCTGACACTTCTCACAATCTGAAGGCAAGAGCAGCAGAGGTTAGGGAAGGTATAGCTCATGTTTCTGGACACAAAGAGCTTCAGAGGGAGTGCAGCACTCACATCATTGAGACTCGATCCTGAACTCCAGGTCACTAGAGGAAGGGAATGATTTGGGGACCAAAGGACTAGATGAAATTATTGTAGCATAACATGCTTCTTAGTGAGGGTCACTTACAAAGGTAGTCATCATCCTGGGGCTTGCTGACCTCTTGGTACACATGGCCCTTTCTTTCTGGTAGGCTGTGCATCTTCACGTCAATCTCCTTTCTCTTGAGTTCTGAGTTGGAGAAGAGCAGGTACGTGAGGTTGGTGAGGTCTGGAGTGTGAGTTCCCATTTTGTCAGATAACACACAATCTCCTCCCATCAAATTATTACCTGTTCTTTTGCATGCTCCGTTATTTTACTGTTAATATTGGTTCAGAAGACTAAGACTCCACACTAACGACAGGTGACTGATTCAATTTTAGTTTCTAGATCTTCCCATTACCAGGTTTGATTTGCCAACCTGTAATCATTCATAAAGTATTTATTGAGTGCACATTATGTGTTAGGCATTGATAACGGCCTGGGTACACAACACCAATAAAGTGTGGTTGCCATTGTCACAGATGGATTTATTGGAAGACTTGCATGTGTCAACTGTTTTAAATTTAATGTAATGTTTTCAAACAATATATGAGTGATGTTTCCTGATCTTCACTTTACACATTAGCATTCAGCTCAGAGAATTCATAGGATTTGCCCAAAGCTCCCGTGCTAACTTGAGTCTCAGTTTAGCCCAGCTTAAATCCAGGCTCATCCAAAGTCCACCCCACAGACCTAGGCCATAGTTATCAACCCTTCTGTAGGACTTAGAGGAACTAAAGTTTCCAAATTAGGTTTTCTCACCCGAATTTCATGTAGTGTGCTTTCCAAAGGCACATGCTTCTCCAGGAGGGGACACTGGTTTCTGGGCCTGCTCTGAGCCACTTGCAGTCATCAGATTTGCTGTTCCTGACAATTCCTTCAAACTAGATTCATTGCTTAGTGGCACCCTGGACGTTGCCTTCAATATAAGAGTCACATATTAAAAGATAACATGTATTTAATTTTTTAAGCCTCATGATACATTTTACATGCTTGTCTGTAATACTTCAACCCTTGGAAATACCCTAGGGAGTATGAATATTAGAGGGGATAGGGCCAATGCAGGTAATGAATCCAAGATTAGAACTCATGCCTTATGGCTCTTTTCTTTCAACTGTCTCTGTAATATTGAGAGTGGAGGATATTGGGAAGAGAATAAAGAAATAGTTGGCAGACACATATCTAGACAATAAATAAAATGATGGTAAGCCCTGGCTGGTGTAGCTCAGTGGATTGAGCACGGGCTGGGAACCAAGGGGCCCAGGTTCGATTCCCAGTCAGGGCACAACCCTCCGGGTTGCGGGCCCGGTCCCCAGTGAGGGCCATGTGAGAGGCAACCATACATTGCTGTTTCTCTCCCTCTTTCTCCTTCCCTTCCCCTCTCTCTAAAAATAAGTAAATAAAATCTTAAAAGAAAATGGTGGTAAAATTTGCAATACCTTAGAGAGAATATTGTACTTAGCTGTTTCCCACCAATTCTGTTTGGATATGGCTGTATCAGTAACTAGTTGTCTTCAGTTTCATGATCTATAACATGCTAATTTTCAATGTTACAGTGAACGTGCAATTAAATAATGTTCACCAAAGTGTTCTGTGAATTGTGTAATACAGTATGTGTGAGATTACAGTCCTGCTATCAATTTTCTTCAGCTGTCTCCATATTTCAAATCTCACAGAAATTACCTTCAGTAATTTCAGCGTTGATTGATCTTCTAGTTTAATTTGTAATTGTGAAATCATTCATTCAGCAAACATTCGGGGGCTCTCAAGGGCCCTGATCTGGGCCTGTGACTTCTGGGAAGTCACAGGTATGGACCAGCCTTTCAAAGAGCTCACAACACAGAGGTAGGCAGGCTGAGCAAATGATTCTAAATAGGATGAGAGTGGCCTCATTGGAACTCAGAGAAAGAAGCTGTGACTGCACCCTACAAGAAAGGGCATTTGAAATCAGTTCCAGACGGATGAGTTTCTATTGAAGAGTGTGTAACCTATATGAAGTCCTTAAGTCATGTTGAGGCAGGAGACAGCACAGGAAGAACTCTGAGACTGCACTGCTGTCACTGGCCAGCGTCTAGCACCCTAATTGCCAGGAAATGCTTTTTCATCAATTAAGTAGAATAAATAGTAAACCGAGACAGGGAGGAGGAAGGAGACAGGTCTCATGTACTAATTCAGCAGTCCTGAACCTGGTATGATAATATTGCCAAGTGTTCCAACATTACAAGAAACGCTATGTTAGCAAGAAAGGAGGAAAATCCTTGAAATCCTATGTAGCATTTACACTATCTGGGGAAAAGCCTTGAAACTGTGCTTTCGCCCCAAGGCCTGGAATGCGGGAGAGGGTACACAGTGCCCAAGGAAGAAACCCATAAAACAACTTTGGTTAATTGCTTAATTGCCTACCTCTGGTCACTATCTGTTTTACGAGGGAGTCCCGGAGACTCAGCGTCCCAATTTTAATGAATAGTCCACTGTCACATATTTGCTTTACAACAAGATGAACAAGTAGAGTCTGGAATAAGATAAGGGTTAAGGCTAACAGACCCCTACACATGCCACATGTACTCGTTAATCACTATGTAAGTTTGTCTCTTATCCGACCGACTATGTAAGTCCTGAGAACAAAGGACTCGCTCTCTTGCTCTGGGGTGTGGAGGGCACTTTTGGCACTCTTGTCTCCCGGGCCACTGGGCCTCTGACCACCGGCCACAGGCTGCCCAGGGGCTCGCCACCCTGGTCTTCGGCTGCTTGCTCTTTTGCTGCCCTGCTTTGCCCTGAAACTTTGCCTTTCACCTCTCCCTCTCTACCCAGTCCCATTCTCTTCCATGGGAAGGGGTCGCTAATAAACTGTTTCAACACTAATAGATTTGCTGATCTGTAATTCTTTACACGTGTCAGCATAAGAACCAGGTCTCTCCCGTCAACGTTATTATTATTTTTTTTCTCAATCATCAAACCTGAAGCTCCTCAGGGGTGGGAGAGGCTTTCTTTGATTATAGTGGGAGGCTGTGATCCTGGACATTTTACATTCTTCTTCATCTGGGACCATCCACTGTATCAACTGCCTACACATCGTACGCTTTCCTTACTCAGAAGGTCTTAGTGCATCTTCACGTCAGTCTCCTTTCTCCTGAGGTCTAAGTTGAGGAAGGGCAGATGAGCGAGGTTGGTGGGGTCTGGAGTGTTAGTTCCCATTTTGTCAGATAACACACAATCTCCTCCCATCAATTTATTTCCTGTCCTTTTGCATATTCTGGT